>JACXGJ010000827.1:0-52920 GCA_016801105.1 Esox niger | reverse complement strand
TTTGGCAGGATTTGATGGATCACCAGTATGGGGAATGCTATGCCCAGAAACTAGAGGAAAGATTGATGCATTACCTTCAGGAGCTGGAGTCTGCACTGCAAAGTGACACATACTTTGACCAGGTGTGTGTATGCCAGAATAATGTATTGTGGACAGACGCTCCTGACCAAACTGGTATCTTAGGGTCTGTCGACAGATTGTCAGATGGGAAGACTGTCGGAACTGATCATAGACCCATTATGATTTAGCTAGTGTTAAGATGTTTGTGGAAATGTTTTCATTTAAAATTAAAATTGAGATTCATTTAGCAGATACTCTTATCCGAAGTGAGAATTCCAACTTTGTTTATTTGACCAAATAATATATTTTCAAAAAATGGTACAGTACCAGCGAAAGAATTTGGACACATGTACTTGTGTTCAGACATTTGACTGATTCTGTATGTAACTCATACATTTGATTGATGCTCTATGTAACTCATACATTTGACTGATGCACTATGTAACTCATACATTTGACTGATCCTCTATGTGACTCATACATTTGACTGATGCTCTATGTGACTCATACATTTGACTGCTCCAGACTACTTATTTCCACTAGTGGCACTGGTGCATCTGAGGTTTTCTGTTGGTGGAACCAGCACATGATTTGATTGCACTGCCTAAGAACATTTCTTATGTGTCAATTTGTACATGGTTAAGATCAGATTGTATACAATCACTAAATTATATCTTTAGACTGCTGTCCTTTACATCTGTTATTAAGCATCAGAACTTACTTTCCAGACCTTTTTTACCATAATTCAAGAACACATTCTCATCTACTGCTAAGACCTTGTAGAATACAGGATTTATATAACAATTGATTTGTTGGGAGTTGCTTATACTTATAATCTTACATTAAGGTAAATACCTTGTGATTTGGCATAATATTCAACTCTTTCAACTCTTTCAACTCTTACTGATTCAGATTGATTCGTTCAGTGAAAAGCACAAATCTTTAAACTGATTTCCTTAATTGCAGTCAGTAACGCAAACTGATGGTAACTGATGCCAAAAAATAAACTGAAATTGCTAGTCAAGTTTCTACATATACAAACCTCTTGTTCAGAATCGGGGACTGTTACTAACATGCTATAGACTTGTGAATATGTGGTTTGAATTTGGTACATTTATAACTACTTAGCACACAAACATATAGTAGGTCTGGTTCAACATGATTAGAATTATTTAGTTTAACAACTGCAAGTGTGACAGACAAAACTTGAGTTGATAACAGGACAATAACGAGTCACATTTTCGGTTTGACCAAATCAGGAACTTTGAAATCAATATAAAAATATTTTTTGAAGTTCGTACTTGCGCAAATAATAAATAATATTATAAAACCTTCAGGTGTCAGTCTGTAGTTCTTACTTTACAAATATAGGTCATGCATTAAAAACATATGATGTATAATACTTTCATGTATAAGAATATAATAAGAATGTTTGACTTAATGCTATCTCACAGCAATCGCGGTCCTCATTGTCCTTGTCAATTTGTCCATAGCTGTTGAAGCAGGGGACTCCCATGACATACGAAGAGGAGTTACTATGGCCGATGATTAGTTGTGACTCCACCAATATTGCTGCTTCCTTGAAGAGGCTGTTACACTGTGGTAAGGGGCAGCATCTCAGCATATTTAATACGACAAACCGATGTCAACCAAGTCTTGAAGACCACCCAGAACATACGGTGTAGTTAAATACTGTGTCTTTCTATTCTTTCAGCCAATTCAAGATGTGAGCTTTGGCATGACGACCATAAGGTGGGAATCAGGTCTGCACAGATGAGTGGAATAAGCCGGAAGTGGGAGGGTCCTGCTGTGAGGTCATCCAAGGAAAGAACACTCATAGGTCAATCGCAGCTTCACAGTACATGCCCTGATGCAACCCAAGGTATCTGTCATCCCAGCCCCCCGGAAAGGTCCAACACATTGGTTTTACACCGGGCCTTTGCAGCTGAGCCGGTTCTAAATCCTTCCATTGTCAGTCCATATCTGCTGGAGGAGGAGGGAGACGCTGATGGGGACCAGGCTAGCCGTGGCCGGACTGAGGTGCAGGTCAGCCCTCACTGTGAGGAGGTACACGAGGCCTCCCCGCTGCAGCTGTGCTCCAAACATCAGAAGTGGGTGAGGACTATTCTGCTGGAATGCTCTGAGGAATTGCAGTGTGATGAGGGTGATATCCCTGTGTACAGTCAGGAGTCCATGTCCACCTTGTCACTGGACCTGACTCCATCCCTTAACACCCTTTTTCCAGCCCAACATTTAACTACAGCCAAACAGAACCCTTTCCCTCCCCATTCGGTGTCTCTATCCCAACCTAGAGCCGATTCTGAACAGGCCGGCAGAACACCTGGGGACAAGCTGGTAGTGTCTCTGGAGAGTCAAGCATTTCTGCCTCAGTCAAACTTTCTACAGCCATTTGTTAGACTTCGAAAACTGACCCAGGAGGAGTGTAGCTTTGCTGCAGAGCTAAGAGGAACTAGCACCCCGCTGTCTAAGGGTGAAGATGAAGAACATGTGGATGAAACTTCAGTGTATTCTTATTATGATATAAACAAACTATATTCGAGTTGTGATTCAAGCTCTGATGAAGAACCTGAATCCACGCAAGATTCAGACCCTGATTATGTTCCTTGCTAAGTGAAGGGATCGTAGAACATCAGTATGTTCCTAGAGCTGATGTTAAGGAATGGCATAACATTGAGGTGTCAGGAGAAGTCTGTTCTTTACTTTTGTGAAATGAAGCATGGACATGGAATTGACTGCTGATAAATGGAGGTTTAACAAACCTCTACTGCATAATTTTTAGAATTCAATTTCAGTAAAATAGTGTTCAGTTGAGTTTAACGTTTAGTTTTGTGCTATGTTGATTTGAGTTATATGTTAATTTGATCACCGTTTACACAGTACTGTTTTTTTTACTCAAAGAGACACTTACATAATGGTGAGTGGTAACCTTTATGGCCTTTGTAACTTTCATCCGATTCCAAAATGGGTCTGTTTGATTGCATAATATGGGTTAAATATTAGCCGAATCTTCTGAGTGGACCGCTGCTGCGTGACATGCAGCCAAACTCTGGCCAACCAATAGGAGACTTGTCGGTTATGATGACCTCATTGGAAATGATATACATTGGGGATTACGAATCAGTGCGGCGGTACCATCCAATAACTACTGTACAAATGGAGCCCTGTGTATCGTCTCATATGTCACGTTTTGTTGTGAGGGATTCTTTCTTGCTCCTCACATTGTCTGTTCATACCCCGCCTTGGTTTCTGTTGACATGTAGCCTTTTGCATGGAAATCCTCATGTTTAATGATACAGTAAAAATGTCTAGGGTTATAGAAGGCAGAGGAAGATAGAAGGGTTTCATTAAGGGGCACAATGCCAGGGGGTCAAAGGCCAACTTATAGGGTCAACAATATAAACACCTCATGAGTAAGAGACATGTGAGTCCTGGCCTAGCCGCCTACCTGCTCTAAGACACTAAGTGGGGAGAAGATCATCAGTTCATTTAAATGAGGGTAGCTGTGAGCTGACGTGAGGAGCTACCAAATGCCGGTTCACTTTTAGGTGGGTTAGATGACATGTTGTATTTGTATATTCCAAATGTCATACGTGTAGAACGTGGATGGGGAAGTAATGTTAGCCAGATGTTAAGAGGAGGATAGAGTTCAAAGTCCCAAGGGAGTTTTGTGTGTGTTGGACTACAGTGCTAAAAACGGTTTTATTCAAAGTTGTATTTATTTAGACACTAGATTCCTCTGTAAATGTTTTGGGACAGTGTCTCTCTCTATCAATATTGCATCATGAGTCAGTCTGTCTCAGTTCACTGATTTACCCATTATGAGCGTAAACAACTCAACTGTGAAGCAGGAAACCATTTATGCTGTATGTTTTTGTTACATTTCTGTGTACAATAAAATATTGTGTGGAATTACATGTTTTCTGTATTTGACTGTGGGATGTGCTATTGAATTAGTGTATATTTAGGGTACAAAAATAAACAAATGTATGTAGATCCTGAAATGTACACTACCATTCAACATTTTGGAAATGCTTAGAAATGTCAATTTTTGTCCATTAAATTAACATCAAATTGATTAGAAACTCAGTGTAGACACGGAACAAATAACTGTTTTACGGAACTCGTCAGTCTAGTCGAGAAATTAAGACTATTTCATGCAGATATTGCCAAGATACTAAAGATCTCATACAGAGTTGTGTACTACTCCCTTCACAGAACAACACACACTTGCTCTAACCTGAATAGAAAGAGGAATGGGAGGCCCTGGTGCGCAACTGAGCTTGAGGACAAATACAATAATGTCTAGTTTGAGAAACAGAAGCCTCACAGGTCCTCAAGTGGCAGCTTAATTGAATAGTACCTGCCAAACACTAGTCTCAATGTCAACAGTGAAGAGGCAACTCTGGGAAGCTGGCCTTCTAGGCAGGGTTGCAAATAAAAACACTTCTCAGACTGGCCAATAAAAAGAAAAATTAAGACGAATGGAAGATTGGAAAAAAGTGTAATGGATAGACAAATCTAGGTTTGAGGTGTTTGGATCACAAAAAAGAACATTTGTGAGATGTAGACCAAATGAAAAGATGCTGGAGGAGTTCTTGAGGTTGGACAGAAAGATTGAGGTTGGACAGAAAAACATGTTCTTTGACATGTCTGTACAACTGGCATCAACTACACTGCACAAACTATCAAGATTATCAACACAGTAATGTCCAAATACTTTTTTATTGTGGTTTTTATTGAAGGCCAACACAGCTGGGCAAAGCACACACTTAACAATATTCCAATAGTTTCGTACAGTACCAGTCAAAGGTTTGGACAAATCCGTTCACTTGAGTGGGTAATTGTGTCCAAACTTTTGACTATGTTCATTGCTTTCTGTAGTTATTGGGACAGTGTGCTTAATTTTTCTCATATATTGTTTAATTTGAAATAAACAATTACTGTACAGGCACCAGATTTATTGGGACAATACAGTGTACAGTGCATTGCAAAAGTATTCACCCCCCTTTGCTTTTGACCTATTTTGTTGAATTACAGCCTTTAATTCAATGTTTTTTTTTAATCTGAAGTGTATGTGATGGATCAGAACACAATAGTCTAAGTTGGAGAAGTGAAATGAGAAAAATATATACATACAACAATTTAAAAAAAATATAAAACAGAACATTGACATGTGCATATGTATTCACCCCCTTTATTATGAAGCCCATAAAAAGCTCTGCTGCCACCAATTACCTTCAGAAGTCACATAATTAGTGAAATGATGTCCACCTTTCTGCAATCTATGATCTGTCATTACATATACACAACTTTTTTGAAATGTCACAGAGACTGCAACACCTAAGCAAGAGGCACCACTAACCAAACACTGCCATGAAGACCAAGGAACTCTCCAAACAAGTAAGGGATAATGTGGTTGAGAAGTACAAGTCAGGGTTAGGTTATAAAAAAACATCAAAATCTTTGATGATCCCCAGGAGCACCATCAAATCTTTAATGACCAAATGGAAAGAACATGGCACAACAGCAAATCTCCGGAGAGATGGCCGCCCACCAAAACTCACGGACTGGGCAAGGAGGGCATTAATCAGAGAGGGAGCACAGAGACCGAAGGTAACCCTGGAGGAGCTGCAGAGTTCCACAGCAGAGACTGGAGTATCTGTACATAGGACAAAAATAAGCCGTACGCTCCATAGAGTAGGGCTTTATGGCAGAGTGGCCAGAAGAAAGCCATTACTTTAAAGAAACAAACTAAATGACACATTTTGAGTTTGCAAAACGGCATGTGGGAGACTCCCAAAATGTATGGAGTAAGGTGCTCTGGTCTGATGAGACTAAAAATTAACTTTTCGGCCATCAAAAAAAACACTATGTCTGGCGTAAACCCAACACATCATATCACGCAAAGAACACCACACACCATGGTTGTGGCAGCATCATGCTGTGGGGATGTTTTTCAGCAGCCGGGACTGGGAAACTGGTCAGAGTTGAGGGAAAGATGGATGGTGCTAAATACAGGGATATTCTTGAGCAAAACCTATACCACTCTGTGCGTGATTTGAGGCCAGGATGGAGGTTCACCTTCCAGCAGGACAATGACCCCAAACACACTGCTAAAGCAACACTTGAGTGGTTTAAGGGGAAGCATGTAAATGTGTTGGAATGGCCTAGTCAAAGCCCATACCTCAATCCAATAGAAAATCTGTTGTCAAACAAAAGATTGCTGTTAACAAGCACAAACCATCCAACTTGAAGGAGCTGGAGCAGTTTTGCAAGGAGGAATGGGCAGAAACCCCAGTGGTAAGAGGTGGCAAGCTCATAGAGACTTGTGATGGCTGCAAAAGGTTGTTCTACAAAGTATTGACTTTAGGGGGGTGAATATTTATGCACATTGACTTTTTCTGGTATTTTGTCCAATTTGTTGTTTGCTTCACAATAAATAAATAAAACATCTTCATAGTTGTGGGCATGTTCTGTAAATGTAATGATGCAAATCCTCAAACAATCCATGTTAATTCCAGGCTGTGAGGCTACAAAACATGAAAAATGCCAAGGGGGATGAATACTTTTGCAAGGCCCTGTATGTTCAGCTCTTGGTATTTCTTCACATACTCTTTGTATGCAATAACTGATGGAAGTCTTTGAACCATTGCCCAGACACTGGATATCTTCTCTGGTGATGCTTTGCCGCAAGGCATCTTGTGATGTACCGCAGACATCTTTAGTTGATTCTATGTTAATATTTTTGGAGTCACTGTCTTGCATTTAAACTTTAGACAAGAGGTTCTAAAACCTGTCCTTGGAAACCTGCATACATTTCATACATTTTGTTTTTACCTGGACCTAACTCATCTGAATAATATAACCAAGAGAGTAAATCGGGTGTGCTAGCTCTGGAAGAGCTAAACACGGATGATCTTCTGGTCCCAAAGGAAAGGTTTGAGAACCCCTGCATTAGCACACAAGAGGTTTCTGCACACCTCAAAATTTGTGAGCAAGTCTTAGTGGTTCCAAATGTCTTTAGCATTTTTTGTTATAACCTGCACAATATCTATGCTTTGACACTTCTTTCTCTGAGGTACACAGTGATTTCCTGATGTTGTTTTTTAGTCTGACAAGCACTGTGAAATGTTGTCTAGGCAGGTGTTCATCATGTACAATTAATTGAATATGCCCCAGGACTCCAGCCAAGCCAAGTTCTAGAGACATCTCAATGATGCTCAAATGTCACAGGATACATCTGAGTTCAAAATATATGTAATCAATTAGAAATGTAATCTATAACACCCTAAAATCTGAAAGGGTCTGAATATTTTCCAAGGGCACTGTTTGTCCATTAATTCCCTCAAATAACAGCTTCAAATAGATGTGTGTGCAGCCCTGAGTAAAACGATGAAAGCACATCCAATGCTGTTATGGTTCTTATGAGGCTGCTCACTCAACCAGGAAGTCCATACCGAAATTCATTATGGCCTGAGGGAACACAATTAAATAATCTACCTTGATTGAGCTTGAGCAGGGTTGTCCAAACTATTCCACGCTGGGCTGTGTCTGCAGGTTTTCGCTCTCTCTTTGATTGACTAATTAGGTTACTAATTGGTGAGAATCTACCTTAACCTGGTTGTTTAGGCATGAACTCGGAACCAATTCATCGGAAAAAACAAAAATCTGCAGACACACGGCCCTCCGTGGAATGGTTTGGAAACCCTTGAACTTGAGTATAACGAGGCAAGATAAGTTATTAGATCAGTGGTTCTCAACTCCAGGACTCGGGACCTAGTCTACTGCTGGTTTTCAATTCTACCTTATAGTTAATTGCATTCACCTGGTGTCCCAGGTCTAAATGAATCAATGTTGAGAGGGCTAGAATGAAAACCAGCAGTACTCAGGGTCCCGAGGCGTGGAGTTGAGAACCATTACATTAGATGACTTACCCTAAAACCCAGGTGGTGTTTGCCAATTGCACAGCCCTATCTGCGATGTCTTGACTAATCCAGAAGCAGGATTGAAACCTAGACCACTGCTCTTAAAATGGGATACTAGAAAGTCTGCTGCATTGCCTCTTGTGCTATAAGAATGTGCGTCCCTTACTGTAATAAAATAACATTTTAGAAATGGGGGATGGTGCCGTACCAAAATTTCTGGGCAAATCCTCTACTGAACCTAAATTTCCCTTCAATCAACGGTTAAAGACTGAATTTGCCTAAGTTGAGAAGGAACTACACAAGAATGAAATAAACACTGAATGAAAAAAACTGTGAACTAAAAAAAGCGCTCAAGATGCATAGAACTCCTTAGACTATAGACATTGCAATTGATGTCTTCCACCACTTAAAACTAGCCAACCAAAGGGTCCGAGACCATTGTCTTCTTTTTTTATAGAGGGCATGGTTTTAGGGTATGGTTAAACATACAATATGTAGATGTAAGACACAAATTACATGAATTGGAGTACAATAAAATAGAGACGACAATGGCACAGATAGGTAACAACCTCTAAAGTGAAAAATGTTTTGGTTGTGATGGTTTCAGTTTGGACTTACTTTGGACTTTAAAACTGGCCTATGGCTCTGGATATGGAGCTTTCATTTGGATGTACATCCAAGAAAATACCTAACGTTTGTTTGTTCCAAAACCAGACCATGGGTATTAATTGATACTGTATATTAGATATTCACAAATGACACGTTATCACCAGGAAGTCTCAACAGGAGTCCATATGCACAGGAAGGAAAGCACTCTTTGGCCTCTTACTTTGATGAGCTCAGAGGCTCCCAAACCTCCACAAGAAGTGGCAAATCAACCTTATTTGACAAACCCTTGAAACTCAGGTCAAGATGCTTTGGGTTACTCTGTTAACCGGAAGCGAACTCTGGTCTCACAAAGATCAAGCAAACTGCAACACTGCTACCCAATTCATGGACCTCAGTTCAGTATATTTTGATCTAAAAACTCAAGATGTTCTGTGGAAGTCATAGTTTTACAATATATAAAAAATATGTAAAACATTATATTGTACTTAATTTGGATTAACCACGTGAAGATGTAATTGTACGTCTACTGAGTTTGGATAATTATTTTATTATATTTGTTTTTGATTGGGTTCCTGGGCAGCAACGTAAACTATCACTGTGGAGTGTTCTATCATTTGGGCTGGAATCGCGTTAAAACAACAATTAGAATTATTCTCAGGATTGTATTGTACGCAGCATTGACACCAGTGACAAAAATGTTTAAGGAGGAACGTCATGTAAGATTCCACAGATTGTGCTCTTACCCCAGTATTTTTTATTATTTTATAGCCATTTCGCGTTAAATCAATAACTATGACATAACTAAAAACAACATTGAAAATCCCGATCAGAGAGGCCCCATTTTATGACGTTGGTTAGACAAAAACTTCGATTTGGCTTGTGATGGAGCTAACATCAGTGGTTTTGCCAACATAATAAATTACAAGTTACTAATAGGTTATGTTGAAACATTCCCAATTTTACCAAACTTTTCATGGATAGTAGACTACTCTGCCAAAGGGTTGTAGTTTGCAGTTAAGTGCGCATGGATCTTACGCACGAGCACTGCGGGGGTTCAATGGATCTGGTCTCATTCTTGTTGCTGTATGATGAAAGAGTTAAACGATGCAGTTTAACTCAAAGCCTTGAAGTGTTTAAAAGTTTTGGGAATGATGTAACGTGGGGTGTAAGGCACAACCCTCAGTATCCACCAATGAAAATATGGGCAGGGTTCTACACCATATTCGGGGGGCTTGCTATAAAGCCGGCATATTACCTACTAAAGTCATTCATATAGCCTACTGTCGATTTCAGACGAATTCCTTCATTTGGGGTGTACGATTCTTCTGAGATTGTAAAGGTATTTTACATTAGGCCTACTTTTGTTATTTAAATGTATGAATAGGCTATTAACATTTAGCAAGTATACATCAGTTATTTAGAGTTAATTTATGCGGTCCGTAAAATATATACCTATTTTTTATCGTTAGCTCTGATGTTTTTATACCTATTATGAATACACACAAAAATATTTTTCAATAGAGATGCCTGTTTAGTAGCTTAATAAAATGTGTTATTAATTTTTCGATTACACCTTCAGATGTCTGACAATTGTTGTTTTTTTCCAGATAGCTCAGAACCGTTTTCAATTCCAAAGTGTCGATGTGATTTGTGTTGTAGCCTATTAGTGGATTAGATTCGACTGCATTTATAGTTCTTGCCTGATAGACCTATGCTTGTTGTTCCACTTCTAATGGACTATCATGCATTCATCAATACTACACTTGTGATTCGGTAGCAGTTTTTAAGTGTATTGGTGGGTCTTAGACTGATCGGTATGGATCCAGATGTTTAACAGCCCGAATACTTCATTACTGAAGAGCGCGCGACACTTTTGATCTCAAAGCGAATTTTATAGACGTAGCACCTGTTGGTGAAGTATACATGGGTAAACCCAACATCGCTTTTTCTTACCTATGGCTTTTTCTTCACACGGATGTTATTTTTATGATACAATTTTTTTGTGGAATAAAGTATATATATGTATATATACATATATATATATATATATATATATATATATATATATATATATATATATATATATATATATATATATATATATATGATCTATGCTGGAATCATTTCTCAAAATAATTTTTCATTGTCCTTTCTCAGCAACATTTTATTTTATTTGAATCTTCAGCTGCAGTTGCAAGATGGAGAACAAGTCCTATGTGGTTAAAATGAATGGGAATGGTGTCCATGAGAAGAATGCACTCAATGGTGTCAATGGAAAAGGTCTTAATGGCAATGGTATCCAGCATAAGACTGTGAAAGACATTGTTTATCCCACGAAGCAGAAGAGTCGTAGACAGCGATGGAATATTCCGGCTTCCAAGATGTCAATCAACACATTGAATCCCATCCGTTCCATTGTGGATGGGATGAAGCTCACACCCAACCCAGAGAAACCCATGATTGCTCTGTCCATTGGTGAGATATTACATCGCTATATAATGTCAGTGTGCTCAGTGTGTTTACATGAATGATATCTCATGTACTCATTCATTGTCCTGTCACTTTATTAGGTGACCCTACAGTGTTTGGAAACCTGCCGACCGATGACAAAGTCCTTCAGGCAATGAAGGAGGCCATTGACTCTCACAAATACAATGGCTATGCACCTTCTGTTGGTAAAGACCGTTTATTTTACCCCACCAACATTTAATAAACATATTAAGTACAACAACAAGGGATGTTGTGAGATGGAATATAGGACGTCTTTGTATTGTTATTGAATTGCAACTAGACAGATAAAAGATGATTGGGTGGCTTGAAAAGTGGGTGGCTTGAAAAGTGGGTGGCTTGAAAAGTGTTCCCGGTTACAGGAATTTATGTGTAGAATGTTACAAGATCTACAGTATATGAAATAGGGCTGATCAACTGCAGATTATCCAAGAAATTATCCTGCACGATGGATGCTGAGTGCAACTCTATGGATGTATGTGTACTTCTTTCCCTGGCAAACTACACAATGCAGTAAAGACTGCAAAAATTATAAGAGGCTGTCTCCTGTTCCTTGACAGGTTATCAGAAGAGCAGAGAGGTGCTGGCAAATTTCTACAGTTGCCCTGAGGCCCCCTTGGAGGCTGAGGTGTGTATCCTACCTTAATATTCCTTTACATGTTTTCACTCCACACAGTATTTTCTTTACCCTTTCATTAGCTCTGCCTACCTGTTGTATAAACAGGACAACATCAAGACCTTTAAAAAGCTATCGTTATCAAACTCTCTTCTTCCCGCAGGATGTGCTTCTCACCAGTGGATGCAGCCAGGCTATAGATCTGGCCATCACTGTGCTGTGTAACCTTGGAGACAACATCTTAATCCCGTGCCCTGGATTCTCCCTCTACAAAACTCTGGCCGTGTCTCTGGGTATCCAAGTCAAGCTCTACAACCTGCTGGTGAGGTCAATAGGGATGAGAATTTCACAGAAACACTGACCAAAATGTTGATTGGGGAGAAGGGGCAAAATGAAGGGAAAATAAAGGGGGGGTTCAAGAGAGAGTGAGGGGGGATTGTTAAAAGGGAAGGAGCAGGGAAGTGCTGCATTCCTTCTCATTTGTACACATCCTGCACTCGTAAACAGTGTCCAATGGTTTTCATGTCTAGTCATGGGCGTTTGGTTGCTTCCACCACCCGAGGGAGAGCTGTGTGTAATGAGCTCGCTAACAGAATACAAGTCTGTTAAAACTTCTCAAGTCTGTCTCTCTCCTTGCAGCCAGAGAAGTCTTGGGAGATTGATCTCCAGCATCTGGAAAGCTTGATTGATGACAGGACAGCATGTCTAATAGTCAACAATCCATCCAATCCTTGTGGCTCTGTCTACACTAAGGAACACCTCCAAGACATTCTCTCTGGTCAGTCCGGTTCATCCCCCCACCAAGCCATGATGTCTGCCCTCTCATTGTAACACGATATAAGCATATGGTTCCAGTTAATACATTGTTCCTTATATTTTGTCCAGTTGCCTCCAAACGCTGCCTCCCAATCCTGGCTGACGAGATCTATGGTGACATGGTAAGTTGGTCTCAGGACTAAGCAAAACACATACAGAAACGAAAGGAAGACAATAGAGAACTGGCAAGCGAGTCTGTTGCATGACAAGAGACAAATCTATTATCAACTGTCTTGCATCGTGGAGACGTTAGGTTCTTTCTAGGTTCTAACTCGGGTTGGATTGGGTGGTTGATGTGAATGGTTGCCGGTTCTGGGTGATCGCCCTCATTCTGGCCACTGGGCTTCATGTGATACATAATACCAGCGAGGCACATTCTTTAACATTCTGTAATAGTGACAGGGAGGGTTTTCCTGGCTCAGCTCTGCCGGGTATCCGAGGAACCTGGCTGACACGTCCACATCAGCACTCCGAGGATTAGGGGTGTCACAGGCTGAATGGAGGGCCGGCTGGCGGTGTACAGTTAATTAATATAACATTGATGAGATTTACACGAAAGCTGTGTTTTATGAATGGTCACTGCGAAAATAGATGTAGTTGGGGTCATTGTTTTAGAGGGCATGACTGGGGTTGTTGAGTGCACACATCACATGGTCCACCAATGTCTCTTGAGTACAACAGAAGTACACAGAATGACTATGCACTTTTTGCTGCATGTGTTTGCGATTAATGCAGATGTTAGGGTAGTATGGCATTGGAGCGGGTGGGGTAGGACGGCCCCTTTCTTAACGATAGGGTGCCTGGTTAGGGTCTGCATGGCGGCTGTCTGGGCAGTGTCAGTCTCCTTCCCTATGGGCCCCAAGGACTCCTCTCTGTGGAAGAAAACACAAAAATGCTCTGTTTATGAATTACATCTGTGGTTGGGTTTGAGGTCTGCTTTTTCCGAGCTGTCAGTCATGCTGCTTTGACCAATAGGACGCGGGGCGGATCCTCCACCTGACGTCAAGGCCTTAGCTAACGAAAGCCAGCTTACCTCGGTTACTGAACCAACACTATGTCTCTGTTTCTCTCTTCCCCCTACATCTGTTAGTTCTTTTTCTCCTCTTAGTTTTTCGTTTTTGGATTAGCAATTGCAAAAATTAGAAATGCAGTGTTTCACAAGCAGGGTCCAATTGACGTTTTTGGATGTTTTTTCTTAACTTGAAGTAAGAAAAAACTAATGAAATATCTATTTGTTTATGTTCATTTAGTTGTTGAAGACTATACCTGCAATTTAATGTCACGTTTGGGTAGGAACAGATTGTATAATATTATTAATCTAAGTAAACTAATAAACATATCACCAGAGATGTAATCTCTTCAAAACTGAGTTAAAGTTACATATTAAATAACAGCTGATTACATTGTGAATTATTCAAAATGTTCTCTACAATCATGACTAAAGTGGCAGGTTGTTGAATATTTTTCGAAGCTACAGTTTTGTGCAAAATCATAGCACCTGAAAGTCGAACTAAGGCTGTTTATTTGGGTAGTGTTTTGATCTACATATATAATATATATAAATGCTTGAATAAAATATATATACTATCCAAATACATTACTTTAGTTTGACTTTCAGGTCCTAAGACCTTTGCACAGTACTGTATGTTGAGTCACACAGTTCATAAGTTAACTATAAGTAGGAATGGAAACATTCTTCTCTTTTTTAATCTATTGGAAAAAAACGGTTACATCTGCTAACCATGGATGATTTCAATACACCTTGGTTGATTTTACCAACATTTATTTTAATTTAACCTGTTTCACTTTTTAAGCAACATGACATTTTAGAAAGTTGGTTTTGGACCTGTCTAATCTTAATTTGCTGGATTTTCTAATAATTTGCCTAAACCTGAGTTTGTGTATTACAGACAACAGAACAATCACGAATCATAAAAACTATTTCCGTTCAGTGTTAACAAAAAAAAACAAGTATCTGACATTGTACTTGCATATAACGTTTTTTTTAATCATGTGTATCTTCATTGCATCTCCATTCTGTATCTCCATTGCATCTCCATTGCATCTCCATTCTGTATCTCCATTCTTTATCTCCATTGCACCTCCATTCTGTATCTCCATTGCATGTCCATTCTGTATCTCCATTCTGTATCTCCGTTGCATCTCCATTCTGTATCTCCTTTCTATATCTCCATTGCATCTCCTTTCTATATCTCCACTGCATCTCCATTCTGTATCTCCATTGCCTCTCCATTCTGTATCTCCATTGCATCGCCATTCTGTATCTCCATTGCATCTCCATTCTGTATCTCCATTGCATCTCCATTCTGTATCTCCATTGTCAGGTCTTTCCAGGTTGCAAGTACCAATCAATTGCATCCCTCAGCAGCAATGTGCCTGTTCTAGCATGTGGCGGCTTGGCCAAGAGATGGCTAGTCCCTGGCTGGAGGCTGGGCTGGATCCTCATCCATGACAGGAATCAAATCTTTGGAAAAGAGGTAAGTTCTTAAGCCTCTCACTGATTGCATATGTAAGGCTTACCATTTTACAATTTTATTTGCAGCCATTTAGCAGATATCCTTATCCAGAGCAATTTAGATGTTTCTAATTGCCACGCATCCCTGGGAAATGAGTCCATAACCAATATCTGGCTATGCTAAAACCTTACATCCTACTCAAGCTATTTTTTCTGCCACCTCAGGTCTCTTGGCCATTTGAGTGCTATGGGATCGCAGCTATCTCTTAGCCCAGTAAAACCTCTTCAGCCTTGCCTGTTTTCCAAAGAAAACCTACCACAAGGTTATGTGGTTATCCCACCTAGCTACTGCAAGATGAATGTCACCAAGTCTGTCTGGAAAAGAGTATCAGCTCAATTAGCAAATTGTAAAGATTTAGATCTCTTAAAAAATTGGGGGTGACATGGAGATGTTTATTTAAGATGCTCTTTGCAGAGGTGGGGTTTCAGGGGTTTTCAGAAAATGGGACTCTGCTCTCCTAGTGTTATGCCAGGGAGAAGTTTCACTACATTAATGGTTATATCCACCTCTACATGAATCAGTGTCATTTGGGCTTATGAATCACATCCTCCTGGTATATATAATCTGCATATGCTCTGTGTTTAGATTCGTCAAGGTCTAGTTAAGCTTAGCCAGAGGATTCTTGGGGCCTGCACAATTGTCCAGGGAGCATTGGAGAGCATCTTGAATGACACCCCCCAAGATTTTTACCAGAGAACAATCAATTTCCTCAAAGTGAGTACCCATCCCGTGGATGTTCTCCAGTGACTCTAAATTCAGATGGTAATCTGTCTAACATGTGGATCTATTTAGATGTGTTTCTGTCTGTCTATTGACTGACTGACCTGCATCTTTCTCAGTCAAATTCAGAGATCTGTTTTTCTGAACTGTCAACTATTCCTGGGCTGACACCTGTGATGCCATCTGGAGCCATGTACCTCATGGTAAGTCTTGTCTATGGAGCAGTAGCTTTGGAGTTGGTAGGTGTGGAGGTAACAGAACAGATCTGGGTAGTCAGTTTGTATTTTGGTGTTTCTAGGTGGGGATAGAGATGGAACACTTCCCAGACTTCCAGGATGATGTGCAGTTCACTGAACGTTTGGTGACTGAACAGTCTGTTTTCTGCCTGCCTGCTACGGTAAAACGCCACACACACACACACACACACACACACACACACACACGCACACACACACACTCATATCCATCCATATGGAAAAATGTCTTTGTTTTGTCATTTACAACTCTCCTCTACCTTCAGGCGTTTGAGTACCCAAATTACTTCCGCATTGTGGTGACAGTACCAGAGGAGATGATGGTGGTGGCATGTGGACGGATCAGAGAGTTCTGCCAGCGTCACTACAGGCCCCGCAGCCAAGATAGCGCTGAGCTGGACCAATGACACGAACTGAGAAAATATGGACACAGGAAGTGAAAAAGTGAATGTGAAATGAAAAGATTAGGGGAAGAAAGAAACAAGGGAAGTGGAGAAGATGTGTCCAAATATTGTGTTTGTTTTTAGCAATGTCATTGGTGGTCATCTATGATCAGTTACCCCAACATGAGCTGATATTTATATTTTTTATATGGCAATCTTATGTAAACAATTCTTTGTGTAATTTCTTCGTTCATTTGTTCATTGTCACAGTTCTTCAGGCTCTTTTATTTTCTATATGGTAATGACCAGAACACCATTGGGCCCAAAAGACTAGGGATTGAGGGTTTACCTGTCTCATCTATTGGGTTGATGGCAGAGGTATTCAACCCTAACCTCAAAAACCTTCCTGTTTTAGGCCTAATGAAGCTGACAGGTATGCTAGCTCTGGACTAGATCCAACACATGGAACAGTTAGGTGTTCCTGAGAAGTGGTTTGAGCACCCCTGGTCTATTGAAATAGGTATCAGCGGTCGATTTGTTGAAATCCAGATGGGGTAATTGGTTCTGTTGATCCCACTTGGGAAGCACCAGCACATATCATATTACCTGCTGAGCTTTGCATAGTCAGCATTACATAATCTTTGTTGCATGCGTTTCTTTGTGTGAACACTCAGTGCAGGCTGTTAGATTGCATGCTTAGCCAAACCCTTTCCTGTGTTATTTTATTTACTTGTTAATCTTGATGTAATATTGAATGTTTTTTCATGTAAAAAGGATATTTAAACCAAGTAAAGCTATTAAATACATTTTGGGGATGTTTTTACTCATAAGGTTTCAAAAATATAAAAACAAATTCAATGGAGTGCTTATTCAGAACTGATGTGGTGCTGTACTCATGTTCAGCTCTAGCCTTTTTGGGGTCCCTAAGCAAAATTGGATTTGGGCCCCCTCACCTAGCTGTCCTAGTGGTCGGTGCCCCTCTGGCGGTCAGAGGCCATAAGCAACTTTGCCAAATGATTCTCAGAACTAAGTACCCTGTGGTCCTTATCATGGATGGGCAAATGTTACAGATAAGACAACCACACAGAGTTCCACTCACATAAGATTAAAACAAGAAGTGGCTCCAGTGCACATGATCACCTGGTTGACAAATCCTGGTTCCTTTGGTGTCACAGGGATGGCACGGACAGGGTTAGCGTTAACAGCATGGACCCATATAGTCGAGGACTTAATATTTCTGGCACATGTAACCCTCAATACCAACTGAGCAACATTTGAACGGTGCAGCAAAATTGGAAAAAGAAATCCACAAAGAAGTGTTTTGGAAAAAAACATCATTACTGCCTCACATCATTGTTCTTCATGGCTTTATGACAGCCCTCATTCCCCGAGTGTACACATAAATACATGAAGTACTACTAGCATAGTTCAATGATTAACCAGAAAGATAAGGAAGTGAGACAGAAACAGAGAAAAATACTTAAGGGAGGAATAAAAGCGTAGAGGTCAGACAGGCAAGAGACTGACAGTGTAGCTGTATAGAGGAGGTGAGTGTGGGTTGTGAAAGGTTGTTTCCGTGTTTCTGTGCTGTTTAAACCCACCACATGGAGGAGATCAGCAGTTTTGTCCGGACAATAGAGCTGAATGATGGGACACGCATGCCGCTGCTGGGTTTAGGAACATGGAAGGTACTCTCTCTGAATGTTTCCCTACTCTCTTCTCTGTTTCCTGTTCTCTTCTCGATGACTTTCTCTTTCCCTGTTCCCATATTCTCTTCTCCCTCTCTCTTTCTCTTTGTTTCCTAGTTCTATTTTCTCTCACTCTCCTTGTTTCCCTACGCTCTCGCTGTTGCTCTCTCTCTCTTTCACACGCTCGCACGCACGCACATATGCACACACGCACCAATCTGAAGCTCAGGAGGACAATGTCAAACAACACAAAGTAATCCTGAGTTCATAGATTAGATTAGATTCAACTTTATTGTCACTGAACAGAAGTATATGTATGTTACAAGTGCAATGTATAGCTGCGCAATGAGGGCAAATGCAGTACGAATGGCAATACTAAATGTGCAAATTAAGACAATTAGAAGAGGTCAGAAAATGTACAAGTATGAAGTATAGTGTATGTTACAAGTGGAATAACAGTCATGCGGGTACAAATGACATTCTAGAAGTGCAATGGAGGCAATTTGAAGGACTAAGGCAGCATGTGCAACCTGGGTGCAGAGGTAGCAGCAATGAGGTCCCTGAGGTAGACGTGTGCATGTAACAACTGTAAGAATGCCAGTGCAATGGCACTTCTACGTGTGCAAAGAGGCAAACATCATGTCTCTGTATCGTCCTGTCTACCACTTTGATAGTTGTGGGATGTTCCACCTGGTAAAACGATTCTCACTGTGTGGGTTAGTCAGGCAGCTCCCCATCAGTGTTTCAGAGCGCAGTGGAAGCTGCCATAGCTGCAGGTTATCGTCACATAGACACGGCCTACAGCTACCGGAATGAGGTAGAGATCGGCAAGGCCCTCCGCTCCAAGATGCAGCAAGGCATCGTCCGACGGCAAGACATGTACCTCGTCAGTAAGGTGGGTGATAACGCCGCAACCACGTCGCCGCGTTTCAAGCCCGTCATGACCTTCTCACAGGCCTCATTTGCCCCGTATTTTTAGACAGGCGTAGCTAATCAAAAGAATGACTGTGATCAGATATGCTGGGTGTAAACAGGCAATATCAGGGCACGTTCGGGGCAGGTTTTAACCGAGATTGAAGTGCTCGTCACTGTTTTAAGGTGGACATGAACTTGCACTTACCAAGTCTAAGATTCAAATTCCCAATCTGGTAGGAGTATTGTCTATTTACTGGACATGTGGTAAAATCCATAATCTCTATTGGTCTAGATCTGTTGTATTTTATAAAACCTCTGAAAGCAAGCAGAGCATCCGTTTAACGTGTTTGTATTTTAGTCATTTTGCAATAAATGTCCATCTTACAGAGGCAGTTAGTTTATAATAACTGGAAGCAGGCTCTTGTCTGTTACTGATGTCTATGATTTATTTGAGATCATAGTGCTGTGTTGCTGAGATCATGGTGTTTGGTTGCTGAGATCATGGTGCTTAGTTGATGAGATCGTTGTGCTATGTCGCTTAAATCATGGTCCTGTGATGCTGAATAGACCTGTTTGACCACTCTTCTCTTGGTGTAGCTGTGGTGTACACACCACGCAACCCATGATATCCAAGTGTGTCTGAACAAGTCCCTGAGTGACCTTCAGCTCGATTACCTGGACCTTTATCTGGTGCACTTCCCTGTAGGACTGAAGGTGAGTTTACAAACCAATGTGTAGATGATTCAGGTACTCTTTTAAACCTAACAATTAAATAACAGATCTCTGTATGTGTTTGTATTATCTGTTTTTCTTTCTTCCAGAAAGTGGATGATGAGCTTTTCCCTATGAAAGATGGAGAAATTCTCACCACTGACATTGACTATCTGGATGTGTGGAAGGTTGTCTCAGTTACTTAATTTAATTAATAATTATGCAGAACTGTAATGTATCGCATCACAAACTGAGTTGCTATTTTAATGTGGTGTGTATGGATGTGCCGGTCCTGTAATGTCTGTTGTGTGCTTTAGGGAATGGAGGCCTTGCTTGCCTCAGGAAAGGTAAAGAGCATTGGTGTTTCCAACTTCAACATCCTTCAACTGGAAAGACTGCTCTCTGTGGCCAAGGTCCCTCCTGCAGTCAACCAGGTGCTTCATTTTAAACTGCTATTTTTACAACAGAACCCTGCATATCATACTCCTGTGAACAGTTGAGACGGTCAAACGTGTTCAGATGCGGATGGTAAATGTGCGGAGGTGTTCACATTGCTTCAGGAGTGTCAACTCTGTCACCTCAATCCATCTCCCTCATCACCTTGTCCCTCTCCGTCCGTCACCTCATCCCTCTCCCTTCGTCATCTCATCCCTGGCAGGTGGAGCTACATCCCTACCTGGTTCAGTCTGACCTGGTGGAGTTCTGCAAGTCTCGCAGCATAGCGCTCACCGCCTACAGCCCCTTGGGTTCCCCTGGAAGACCAAAAGACCTGTGAGTCCTCCGACAGTAACTGTGCTGTGCCCTGTGCTGCTGTCAACGTCTATCCTTACATTCCAAAAGTTGACTATGTTGATATGTCCTACAGTCACCGGGGAGACACTGACCCTGGGAGGCTCTTGGAAGACCCTGTTGTAGGAGATGTGGCTAAGAAGAACAGACGGACTCCTGCCCAGGTCAGAGACGTCTCATAGAAACACAATGCTTAGATGTATGCGTCTCAGCTGTGTGTCAATATCAGACGTGTCTTCATGTTATGTACAAGCGTGTTTGAGAACCTAAGCTCTGCATTAAGAGGTCTGTGTGTGTTTCCAGGTGCTTTTGAGGTATAACGTGCAGCAGGGAATTGCAGTGATCCCAAAGAGTGTCAAACCAAACCACATTCTAGAAAACACTAAGGTAAAAATACTTACTATGGACATCTTCTCATTTGTCTTACATATACAGTATAGTAATTATTGCCCAAGATCATTTGTCTTACTGCTAGATTCATCTATCAGCATCATGGATTAACCATTTAGTGAATAAATGAAATCTTACATATATCACCATCTAACCCACTTACTGACATTAATCCTCTAAAACGTGTAATTTCCAACAATCATTAATGAACATGTCAACAGTGCAGACACTG
This sequence comes from Esox niger, assembly GCA_016801105.1. Lineage (NCBI taxonomy): Eukaryota > Metazoa > Chordata > Actinopteri > Esociformes > Esocidae > Esox > Esox niger. Next base: position 31,746 of record JACXGJ010000827.1, on the reverse strand, counting down.
AAATGGAAAACATTCTCTCTGTAGATTTTCAATTTCTCTCTGAATGAAGAAGACATGTCAGCATTAAGAGGACTGGATCGAGGCTGGAAGTGTTGCGTTATCGACTCGTAAGAAAGGCTTACCATTTCCTTATACAGACACTTAATGGCCTTTTATAACCTCAACAACTCCATGTAGATGTGTTTCTATTTTTCAGATTGAAGTCTCACCCATACTACCCCTTTGAATGACAAAATACCTGAGGACCAGATATTCCTGTGGGGAAGAACACCAGCGACCCTCTACCAATGTTTATGGCTGTTTACCTAGAATGTGAAAATATGATGATAAATGAATATGAAACACTAATGATCATTCGGTTTTAAACTGATCAAACAGTTTTTTGAATTTTATTTTGTTTTAAGTTGCTGATTTCAGTGCATGGATGCCCTCTGGGACAACTATCCACTTTGTGAAATTCTGAAAGAACTAAATTTCATCAAAACAAAGACCATAAAAAGATGCTCTGTTTAAATCTTCTTGATTACGCTTAACTATAATACTAAGCAGGTCAAAATGAAAATGTTTTTCACACAGTCCCCAGTGTTAGGCAAGTCTTCACAGATTAGTTCTTCAGAGAGCACTTGTGCTTTTAGAGATGATATCCAAAAGTCAGTTCTGTCATCCCCAGACAGTTCCAATGGCAGTTACCAAGCCCCGCTCCCTTCATTGGACTCGTCCTCAGCTGGTGTTGGTGGGATGAGGCCCGCCTTTGCCTTTGTGTCCTACCGTCTTACTGTCCGAGCTACACAGCGGTGGTCTCACTGAGCACACACAGGCAGAGGCCCCTGCGATACGTTTGGGCAGGTCAGGGCCCCGCACCCACTGGCCCTTGTCAGGGTCGAAGACCTGTGTGGCGTGTGAGAACACCATGCTCTCCCAGCTGTAGCCCCCCAACACGTAGACCTTACCCCCCCAGACCCCGCAGCCCGCCTCGCTGTTGGGCTGGAGGAGGGGGGCAATACGGGTCCACTGTTCGCTATGAGGGTCGAAGGCCTCCACAGCCAGGATGTCGAAGCGCTCAATGCTCTCCTCGTGGTCGTCGCTGCCCCCGATGACATAGATGAGGTGGTGAAGGGACGCCATGCAGTGCCAGCCCCGTGCCGAGGTCATGGCTTGCCGCTCCACCCAGACGTCTGCCCCTTGGGGGTCGTAGCTCAACACATCCCGACGGTAAGGGCCGATCTGGTAGTCATGGCCACCGGAGATGTAGACCACTCCTTTATGAGACGTGCCTGCATGACCGTAGGTGAACCTGCAGACAGACAGATTTGAGACAGAGGTGTGAGACGGCATGAAAACGAATGCAGACATCATTTACCGGGGGGAACCCGGGTCTTAACACGGGGGAACCCGGGTCTTAACACGGGGGAACCCGGGTCTTAACACGGGGGAACCCGGGTCTTAACACGGGGGAACCCGGGTCTTAACACGGGGGAACCCGGGTCTTAACAGAGAGACAGGAGCACAGGTGATGCCTTGTGAAAGCATTGCGGGTAAGGCCGAAAGGAGCATCTCACCTGGGCAGTCCTGCTACGTATGTCCAGCAGTCATCTCTAGGGCTGTACACCTCTACTGAGGACAGAGCCCCGTTATCATTCCGCCCACCCACAGCGATCAGACACTCCCCAACGGCTCCCAGGTAAAAATCCACTCGTCGCTGGTTCATGGGGGAGCTCTAGGGTAGATATGGAACATAATTGGAGACATTTTTTAAATGGCTGGGTTGTACTGAGACGTTAAGTTAGGTTGCACTGGGAGAGCTGGGCTTCACCTTGATCCACTGGTTGTCTCTGGGGTTGTAGCGGTACAGGAGGTTGCTGGCAGCATCACCTCCATTATCTCGAGATGAGCTGCCTCCAGCTGTGAAGATGAACCCCCCCAGTACAGCCACACAGTGGTGGCTCCTCTGGGCCGGGATCTGGGTCTCCACAATCCACCTTCCAGAGTCTCCGTCCAGCCAGCAAACATCCGCAGTCAGCTCCTCACCGCGGTCCGACACCTCTCCGCCCACCAGCAGGAGGCGGTCCTCTCCTCCCCTCAGAGCGGTGCGGCCTGTTTGCAGCACAGGCTGGGCGCTGGTCCTGGTGTGGTAATTCAGAGCCTCCTCCACCAGCACCTCACAGCCAGCCTCGGGTGGAATGAGGGCCCGTATGGCGGAGAGGATGCGCTCTGCCAGGTCGCTGGCTGGTATCAACGGGAAGCGGATATGGGCAAGCAGTTGGCGGGCGTGGGCAGGCCGGTCTGGGGTGTGGCTCAGCCACTGGAGAGCGGCCTGGAGCAGAGCCTGCTCACTCTCGTGCTGGACCTGCCCGCAGGCCAGGTAGGAGATGAGCTTAGGCAGCCGAACGTCCCTCAGGAAGCCTGGGGTCAAGGAGAGGGTGGCAAAGTGCTCCAGGATGAAATGGTCAATGAAGGTGTCTAGCCTCTCAAGGCTATAGAGCAGAGCCAGCTCCTGGAGGTATAGATAGTTGTCCTCATTCACCTCGTGCTCCAGGTACTGGCAGCAGAAGTCCACCGCCCTCCACACCTGAAGCAGGTGAGCTGTCTCCAGGACATAGTCAATGATACCCCCATCCAATGGCAGCTCCCCGCCATACAGGAAGTCCACCACAGCCTTCAGACCGACGTAGGAGGCCCCCACTAGCTCCACCTCCGCCTGACGCTCCTCCCTCATGCCCAGTGTGAACATGGCCTGGAAATAAGGGCTGGAGACAGCCAGCAGGGCACGGTGCGCTGGTATACGCTGTTCATCAGCCACCAGAACCACGTCACACAGTTGGCCTTGCAGACGCTGCTCGTTCAGGCCCTGCAGAAGGAAGTCTGCCTGCTCTGCCCATCGGTACACCTGAAAACACAGAGACAAAGGTCATATTTCATGAAAAGATGTTCTTGGTGTGACTTGTTCAGGTTAAACAAAACAAAAAGGGTAACAAGATCACAAGTGACAAACCTTGGATGACCCACTTATCCGTTGAGGCCGTGAAACACGGCTTTGCCTTCCATTATCCATTGTGTTTTCTCAGTCCAGCACTATCTAAAGACAGGGAAATTGAAAGACAAATTGACCTCAGAGATCTGGAGTGAAATAGTAGATAAACAATACATTGCTATTACAAGCCTAAAACTTGAAATACAGCCGAACTATGGTGATGTTTGACAGAAAATGTTGATAGTTACATCAAGCCATAATGAATCAACTCACTCTGACCTCTCAAGTGAGGATTCTGGGAGATTATATTGGCGTCTTGTTACATTGGAGCTAGCTATTCAATAGCAAATGAGACTTAACAGCGGTAGGAAACCCTAAACATCTGCAGGAGCCACTCCATGTTTGACAGCAAAATTGTTCGTGCACCAGTTACAATTTACCAGAATATCATCCGTTTTCACATAGTGCTTGATCAAATGTAGTAAAAAAAAATATTATTTGGTTGCTTAATCGTAGCCATGATCTCATCCAGGAAGAAGCCGTGGACTGTCTCTAAATCCAACCAATCACCAGGCGAGTGCATGGGGCCACCAAGGATACATTCAAAAACGGCAACGCACTGCTTGAAACGTCGGTCTTTTGAACATATTTAAACATTAGTTTGCACATGCACTGCTGGGCGTAATAATTACAACAATTCCCTCTGTAGAAACCTATTTCTTAATGTTATAACTTTGTAGTTAATAGGCATTATGTCCATGCCTTTAAAAACGTGTCAGAATGATGAATGTTTTTGTGTGTTGTGAATTATGTTTTCTTGTTTTGTGTGTGGATGTTTTACGGATACTTTTTACTGTTTGCAGGACTCATCCGCAAAAGAGACATTTAGTCTCAGGAATGAGGAAAATGAAAGGTTAAATTAATAAAATAACGGGAGTTTTAGACATTTGTTTTGGGCTCATCGATTAGGTAATACAAGTCAATTCTAGTGGTTTGTGCCGATCTTAGAAAATGTATTTGAGATAGACAAAATTTGATAATGATTTAGTATTATGTTTGAATGCTTGACTGGCTCAAATGTCGTTATTGATTGTTGAGCTGTTAGAAGCAGACTATTGTTTTCATAGCTGTATCTCATCATCAGACCACAAGATGGCAGGATAGCGCAGTAAACCGGCAACAAAGCAAAAGGGTGGATTTAATTTAACTGATTCCCTCAGTTGACCATTGGGAGGAGGTGAATCCTACGTCTGGGGACTTCGTCGCTCTGTTACGGCAACCTGATTGACAAACATCACCAACGCCCATAAACTCAGTATAGGAAATGAATTGAGTCCTGAAAAGAGTCTCTTTCTCAGATAATTGAGAAAAGATCACGCTGCTCCACGCACTCCTCGCGTAGTAGCGCAGACTCAATTGTTCAAGCGGAGCTTGGGATTCCTGATTGTTGCACTTTTTCTATTGTATCACACTCGTTCTGCTCATTTTAGATTTTGGATTGTTCTTTTCGCATTGCTGTTTCTTCAGTTCGACTATCTGTTCTGCGCTTTCGTCACTAGACTGTCCATTTGCGTTCATCCAAAATGGCAACACGAATCGATAAAGAGGCTTGCAGGGAAGCTTATAATCTCGTCAGGGACGATAACACGGAGATTAACTGGTGAGTGTTAAAATTAGTTGTGCTTATGGGCAATTGTGGGCAACTGAGGTTTTATTCTGCATCTTAAGAATGTGATCTGGGTCTACTCCGAAACATCAATGGATGATCAGTGCCCCCTCATTCATTCGTCCAGTGTATTATTTTTATCAAATGTTTTTCTCCGCACGCTAAAATACCTATTGGTCTAATATTTCAGGGTACCGGTGCATGACTAATTTCCTTTGTCTATCCAGGAGGGTAAACGTTTGATAGTGAGACGTATGACAGAAAACCGGACACGTCTGACCTGCATTTGACACACTGGTTGTTTAATGAATAGCTTAGCTGTAGCCTTTAGTTTGGACGTTCCAAGTAAATAGAGCTACGTTGTAATCCCATCCAATAGATGTTGGACGTGGACACTCGGACTACTGGAGTAGGCCGATTTGGAGGATCTGATTGCCGATCTTATTGACAGACAAGGCCTGGCATTAATTTGATAAAACAGTAAGCTATAGGAAATGTTTATTAATACATGCATTTTTACTTGTATATTCTTTTAGGGCTGCATTTAAATATGAGGGTCATGTGATTGTTCCAGCGGGCCATGGAACTGATTATGAGGAATTCAAGAGTCTGTGCACAGGTAAGCCCGGAATTTCATTCATGCGCCTATGCGGTAATTTCAAATTGACTGCAATGTTCCTGCATAACGGCAACAGCGATATACTAAGATAGATTTTACGCGCTGACAACATTTTCACGACTTGTTGCCATGTCAGCCTGTGGTGCTCATTGAGTTGTTGGAAAGTTACATTATTTGAAATTGTGTGGCTTGTAATGTAACAAATATCAGCGGTTGAGTACTTCCGATTTGTGACGCCCTGTATGTCTACCAGGGCGATAATGTTTTAACACTGTCCTCTATTGGCGGTCAGTAGGCTCCTTGAACTAGAAGTCCGACGATCCAGCGTTTTTGAGGGTGTGCTTTTTTTTCTGTACGGTGACTTCATACGGAAGTAGGCATTTGAGGGTTCTTGAAACGCATCAGTGACAGAGTTGTATGCCATTATCAATATTTAACATTTGCAAACAATTTCTAGTGCAGTGCCGATTATTCGTCCCAGTGTGGACATGGTATAACGTGGGCACCCCTAGAGAACAAATAATTTTGCCACCGCTCTATCAGACACATACTTTCTCAATTCTCATCCCCTTAATAAGGTATTATAGTGTTGGGCGTGGCGCCTAAAAAACTCCAGCACTGTTGCTAGTGCACGAGTCTGTATTGCGTCTGGCATTAGGTTCCTCCGGTTTATTGTTTCACGAATAAGGCGTAACATTCCAATGATGAAAAAAACGGACTGATTTACTACGGATCAGACCGACTGTTCGATCACGAAATCTGGGATTTCGGGGGTGGTGAGTTAGGGGTTTGCGGCCATAGTCACCGTTGTTCCCCGCCCCGGTCCCGCCCATGTTTGGCAATAGGTTGCTGCAGTCAGAAGTAGATGAGTGAATGCCCAAACTGGGATGACAACGCTCAGTAATTGCATATGTTGTTTAGACAGTGTGAGTTAAAAGAAACGTCTGCCTTTCTAATCAACTGAAGCTCTCAACAAAAGCTTTCTGTTTTCCTTCTTGCTATATCATCACAGTCTCAGTAGTGCAGCAGTTCTCTAGGCGGTTATGTTATTAGCGTTGTCAGCACAACAAAAAGAGAAGGCTTTATAGGGAAGAGATTTTCAGCTGTCTAACAGGAAGTTTATTAGAGGGGAACTCCGGCATGGTACTAAGGAGTTTGCAGAATTAGTTTTTTTCTTACAACAGTGTGCTTAGCAATTACCTGTCATCCTTACCCTTTACCACAATATGAAAGATATTGAAATATATTTGTACTTTTTAAACACTCCAATTGTGGTTGTTATGCTGATTAACTATAGCGATTTGATTTGTCTGGTGGATATCATGTTGAAGTCAGGTGACATGCAGGGTAGGTGATGAATGGCACTATGCTAGTGATAACACAGCTTTATCACTGATTCTTAATCTTATTAATGTACAACAGAGCTTTTAGACCACTGATAGATGTGCTGCTATTGAAGATTTGCCAGGAAAATATCGCAGCAAGGAACAAGTGAACAATGATAATGCAATCTTTAGATTGTCAGCCACAAGAGGGGAAAAGGGGAAATTATAAATGGTATGAAAAGATCTGAGTCATAAATATGTTATTACCCTTTAATGTAGTCAGAGAAGTGATTTGGCACATAGTTGGTGTGTAGGACTGGACAGAGTCACATCTCTGTATTTCAAGACAATGCAGCTGGTGAGGTAGTCTGTAATGGGATGTAAATGTAACCTCCGTGTCTGTGTGAGAGGGAACAGAGACCCTATGTCACCCCCATCCCAATCCCCTTGGTATTGCTCAAAACTCTTGACCCCTTTCATTGTGGCTGATGACCTGAATAATTGTAGCTTTTTTTCTTACTCACAAATTTAACCCACTTGTAGATTTCATACTTCATCAAGGCATCATCGCCATGACAGCCAGTACTAACTGCCTATAATCGTACTAAAAGCAGAGTAGAATCTCACAAAACTCAATCAACTCACAATATGCAATAAAAAGGCCTTGGGAATTGCTGGCACAAACATGGTGACAAATCCATTTCTTTAAACAACAATATTATAGAAACGTGTCATGTGACTGCTGGGAATGGAAATGGTCTGCTGTGTCATCTTCCTCTCTGGATGTTTCTTCCTGCCTGAGGGTCAGAGTCTTTGTAACTCTCTCCTCTCACCAACTATGTTTCTCTGCCTCTCTCGCTCAGATGATGGCCGTCTTTTTGGCTTTGTGCGGATCACGACGGGTGACGCGATGAGCAAGCGAGCCAAATTCACCCTCATTACCTGGATAGGAGAGAATGTGAGCGGCCTGCAGCGTGCCAAGATCAGCACTGACAAAACACTGGTGAAAGATATTGTCCAGGTCAGTGACTCTCCGCCATCACACTCTCACATGTTTATTGGAAAAACACCACAGACAATGTGATAATCAATGTGCTGTTGAAGTACTGGAACCTGAGTGCCAAATAAAGTGAAGGGGATATTACCCTAAAGTGAAAGTGTTTTTACCTGTGCCATCTCTTTAGATTCCTCTGTCTTCCTTTTACACTTGTTCTAACATGGTCCCATTTCTGTCACCTCCTACTTCCCTCCTCTCGTCTTGATTCCCACAGAACTTTGCCAAGGAGTTCATGATCAGTGATCCCCGTGAGCTGGAAGAGGACTACCTCCGCACGGAGCTGAAGAAGGCGGGCGGGGCCAACTACGATGCACAGGCAGAGTAGAGCAGGGTCCGCTGGGGCAGGGGGAGGGGCTGCTACCTTATGGGGGTGGGAGGGGTTCTCCATGCCTGGATGAAAGAGGGGGATATTCACACACACACACACACACACACACACACACAATATAATACAAAAATACAATACAAAAAGCACACATAGATGTATGTGTACAGTCCTACTCTCAGCCCTCTAAGTAGGCAGGTCATGGTTGATTCTCTACTGTAACGTCACTGACCATCTCACTCTCATCTCAACTGCGGCGCAACTCTGTCTGAGATGTTGTGTTTGTTTTACAACTGGAAAAGATACAATACTGTACTGTATGTCGGAGAAGGCAGAGAGATTCTCTTCGCCTCCTGCGGACTGGACTTGTCATCGTTGTGCTTTATCTACATCTTCCTCTGTTGTTGTGGTCTAAACATGCATTCTTGGTCAATGGAGGTCTTTCCTGCCTATTCACCCGCAAGGTATACCCCACTGTGTTTACTGCCTTAATCTCCCATGGAGAGAGAGGCATCATGGGATTTATGTGTGTTTGTGGACACTACACTGTGATTGGCTATCCTCCACTCATGGGGGTGGGACAAAGGTTAGCCTATGGCCCACAAACCAAAAGGGCAGGGCTGTAGCACTGTCTGTCAGCCTAACCCAGGAGCAGCCATTTCTCTAGTGTAGCCTCTCTTTTTATTTGGACTGAACCCCAAAATAGGAATGTTTTTTTTAATGATTTTATTTTCTCTAAGAGTTTAACCTTTGATTTATTATCAAGAGCAATGTTATCTAGGAGATTCGAGAAGACATTTAAAAACTGGGCACATGATAAATCATTTCAGAATAAAATTGTTGTTTTTTCAAGCCGTCTGGTCTCTGTTTGTGTTTAATCTTGCGGACATAAAATGGCTCTCTTTGTGTTAGAGGTGAGAATAAGTTATAACTGCATTTACAGGTTTGTTTCTGGTCCTAAAATTGTTGTACACATCCCAATAACAGATTACATTTGTGCATGGGAATGAACACATGTCTGTACTGGTCTGCACACCAAAAGTGGTCTTTGATTGGAGATTTATTTTTGATGTTTACAGAGACCTGTAAATCTGCCTTTTCATGCAAATGAGGTTTGTGATAGTTTTGGGAGTCACTGGGGCAGTGAGGTAATGGGCTCCAATGGCACCATGCCATCCTAGTCAAGAGCACACATAGTAAATGTCTCTGAGTGCTAATGGTAGCTGCATGGGTTGTTATGGTCACCACTACTGTCACCAGATCCAACCAATCACAGCCTCAGGACGAACTGTTCTGTTCTAAAGCTAGTCAATAAGAACTCCTCCCTGCTCCCCCCTTCAATTAAAATCCTTCTGTTGGCTAACGCTGTTTTCTCCCCACTCTCACAATTTTCTACCAACCCTGTTTTATTTTACATCCCCCATCCCTTTGCCCCCTCTTGATCCACTGGTAGTTGTCTTCAACAGATGTGAACTCGACTGACTAATTACTTGAATCTAGTAATCTATAAGCCTCTCACAGTCTGCTTTTATGACTTCTGTACAGTAGTTCAGTTTATAATGGGTAAAAGGGACTGACAGAGGGGGATAAGACAGCTTTCAAACAGAAGCTTAACCCTATTTGTAATTTGAATGCTATTGCTTTTTATATAGGCTTGCGTTGGAATGTATGATTGAAATGGATTTGTAAATAAACATTCTAAAACTAAAAGAAGATCCTTACAAATTAATTAAAAGTAGATGGGAAAAAAGCCAAGTGTGAGAAAATATGGGTTGACATGTTCTAATTGCTGTTCCGTACTCTGTCCCTTATATATTCAACACCAGTAAGATCCCCCAGTCAAGTATTGCACTTTGAGCACAGATTAAACCTCAAAGATCAGAGCCAAAACTGGTAGATGGAAGGAGTCATTGAATATATCCTGTTTACGCTATATATCAGGCACAGGCAATTGATGGCATAGTTATTCCAGCAAGGTTTGCACTTAAGTGGCATTGGCATGCAAAAATTTAGGAAACAATCGATTATCACCTGCTTTGGAGCTGACACTCCCTTTGTGACATTTTTATTTAAGATAATATAAAGGAATTTTGAAATAAGTAGGTGATAATTTAAATGGTAATGTTGAGTCAACTGGAGTGTGGCTAAGATGCTCACAGGCAAGTTTCTCTGTTGAATGCAGTCTTCTGCAAATGTATGTGATGAAAATCTACTTATTTTTTACCTCTCTATTTTTATTGTCTGTCAAGTCTCTTTTACATACACTACCTGTGGGGTCACGTAGACATCAAAGTGATCAGAAATACTCATCAAGTCTATTCTTGTTCTGAGAAATGAATGCTATTCATCCACCGGTCCTCAACTAGCAGCTTAATTAAATAGTACCCGCAAAGAGACAGTTGTTTTGCCTTGTACTGTTTTTGAAAAATAAACATTCCAATGTATTTGTCCTCTTGCTCAGTTGTGCACCAGGGCCTCCCTCTCCTCTTTCTATTCTGGTTAGAGCCAGTTTGTGCTGTTTGGTGAAGGGAGTTGTACACATCATTCTTCCGTTTCTTGACAATTTTTCATGTGGAACAGCCTTCAGCCTTCAAGTATAGACTGACATGTTTCAGAAGGAAGTTCTTTGTTTCTGTTTTTTTGCCTGTAATCAAACCCACAAACACTAAGATATTGAACTAGTCTACTTTAATCGGCACAACAGTTTTCAGCTGTGTTAACATAATCGCAAAAGGGTTTTCTAATGATTACTTAGCCTTTTAAAATTATGAACTTGAATTAGCAAATGTGCTATTGGAACAAAGGACTGACTTTTGCTGATAACAGGCCACTACACCTATATACAGTAAATATTCCATTGAAAATCAGCCATCTCTTAACTTTAAACCTTCTGTTCCTGACTCTTAACCTTCCATTTTGCCTTTTTTGGAAAGGAAAGAAAATGGTGCAGGTGTCTCTTAACATTTTGGGGAGCTGTAGGTATTTGGTTGATATTTTCTGTTAAACCATTCCAATACCGTATCAGAATCCTGAGGCCCCTTGCTGTGCCATTCGTCCACCACCACAACATCATGTTTCAAGCATGACAATGAACAGCCACATGTAGGACACATCTGGACACTATTCCTGCAAGCAGAAAATGTCCCAGTTCAACCAGGACAGACCCGCCAGACACGTCACCCACTGAGCATGTTCGGGATGGTCTGGATCGATAGGTACGATGGGCGTGTTCCAGTCCCCACCAATGACAAGCAACTTTGCACAGCTTTAGAAGATGAGTGAGATAACATTCCACATCAACAGCCTGATCAACTCCAAGTTTAGGAGATGTGCTGCAGTTCGTGAGTTAAATGGTGGTCACACCAGATACTGACTCAATGACTTGTAAACATTTCTGTTGACTAGTTTCTTTATATTTATTGTTACTCAGTAAAATCTATTAAATTGCTGTATGCTGCATTTATGTTTTTGTTTAGTGTGTATATCTATACGTTCTTTAGCCACCAATGGCTCACATAGAATTATACAATATGTCAATTTGGCAGAGGTCATTGCTCTCTCATAAAATCAATTTTTAATTTTAGATTTAGTTAGATCTCTGATCTCTGACACACCAAACTAAACAGACACATTTGGACAACACTTCAGTACAGCTGATTTCAGTAGAGCACAGTAGCGTAAGGTTAATGTTTTATGAGACTGAAGTAGAATATTGGAAGGAAACCTTTCTTGGATGTCATTGTCATCATATGGCACCTGGTCATTCCAAAACAGCTGTAGAGTTCAATTGCTGCACTTCAGAACTTCCCATAAAGGTTCGGTGATGTTCAGATCTGGTGATTGGGGAGGCCATGGAACGTGTTTCATGTCATCCTGGTCTTCATAAAACCACACTTGAATAAATTCAGTAGTGTGTATGGAGACATTATCATCTTAGAGTCTTGGAACATCATATCGTAGGGCGCACCTGGTCCTGTAAAATGGCCTCATATTCCTTGGTAGTTGTAAAATGGCCTCATATTCCTTGGTAGTTGTAAAATGGCCTCATATTCCTTGGTAGTCATTTCTTTCTATCCCTATAGGTCAGCTTTGACTTGTGGCCACTATTCCTCTTTGTAAATTCAGTTTGTTTATGTTAGGCATGTGTTGTCGTGATTTTTGATACGGTTCCCCCTGACACATTTAATAATTTGGACTTTTTTGTATACACAGACCATTTGGACTCTTTGGAACTCTGATAGTGCCTCTGAATTTGTGATGTAGTTACTCTGAAGTCACAGTTTTTTCCATGCAGTGTTTCCATTATTTTCTCCACCTCCTGTACATGTATTTCAACATTTCTTTGGCAACCCTAGGCTTAAAACACATACACACGCACACATAACATGGACTTTATGGACTTTATCTGAACACATGGCATTAATGGAAAACCCTGCTAGGGACTTTCTGGATAAATGTACTAAGGTAAATCGGCTCACCAAGTTAAACATTTTGACAGGATTCTGAAATCAGTGTAACATCTGCCCATTCAAAGCAATAATCCAAGAGTTACATAGTGTTCCTTTGGTAGATGATGAAATCCTTCGAGAGAGACCAATGGAAAAGTTATTCTTTTAGATGTGCATCTGAATCTATGTGAATTGTACAACTACAATTGGAACAACAAAAATATAAGCTTGAGAACAGGAAAGTAGAATAAGAAAGGAACCAGTTAAAGCTGCCATCCTTCAGCCTTATGGGTTGGTCCCGGTGGCTGACAGGCAAAATATCTGTAAATCCGAAAAGGTAGAGTTGCAAAGGTATGTTGCAAGGGAGCCTGAGCTTCTTTTTGACCGGTTCTCAAGAGCTTGAGGACTTTGAGGGTTTAGAAACACTAATACTACTTGAGCAGTTTAAGAATTCTCTTTACGAAAGGGCTGCTACCTATGTTAGTGAGCACAAAGATCACAGTCTTGTGAAAGCAGTAATCCTTGCAGATGAGTTGATGTTGACACATAAAAAAATGACAAACAGGGCACCAAGCACAAATCTCAACTCAACAAAGGTTGTATTCTTTCCTCCAAAGACAAATATATTCAATTTGATAGAGACCACATAGTCACTTAACATCCAAATGTGAAGGAGAAAAATTTGAAAAATGTTTCTTTCTCAAATATTTCTGTTTCTTCTTGTGGGAACACAACCCAGTAAAGTTTCTGTTTGGGAGTGATACATCTGTGTTTGGATTAGATGTTTGTTAAACTTTTGTCTCCGATTTGTAGGATGGTAGATGGTTAAGAGAATGAGACTGAAATGTATCCTGTCATATGTGAGTGCTCTTTGCTTTAAAACGAGTGTAGGGTAGTGTAGGTAGTGTGTTGTGTCTATGTAGCTATGCATCTGAGGGAGTATTCCTCTTTTATTGCTGTGCATATTCAAATAATCTCTGAATCTCTGCTGTTCAGGATGACCACCCTGTTTTTCCTGTATTAAAGTTTTGCCAGGGAAGATATTGGAGAGTGACCGCTGTACTGGCAATGGAAATATCCTTGTTGCAAAGCAATAAACCATTAAGATTTCAACTTGATGATCTTTGTCAGATGGCGTGTCGGTCCTATTTCTAAGGCAAAAGTCAAGTCTTATCTGGTTTCTGGTCTTGTGGTCATTGAGTACTAACCTACTGGTGAAGGTTATTTAGTTCATTTTCCAAAATCGTTTGACAGATAGATATGCTGAACAAAAAGGTACCCAGACTAGAAAAACCTGATGGGTTATTAGAGAAATATTTTCAAGCTTTCCCAGAATATGCTGTTACACATTCTTTGTTGTGGAAATAGCAAAAAACATGTTTAATCTGTCCAAGGTAATTCTTTTAGATTAAACAACAATAAGATATGTTGTTTAGTAATATGTTATTATTACGGTTGGCTGTTAAGTAGCACTAAGGTATATACTTGATTCCTAGCTAAAGCGTTTTGGTGTTTTATTTTTATATGTCATTAATAAATCTAACAGTGTACACGGAGATTGTTAACAAAGAAAATCACAGGAAAATAAATATCTAAATAAACTTGTGGGATGAATACAAATTATTTTGACAATAAATATTCACAGGTATTTCTGTACAATGCAAGATGTACCTACTACCAGTGATTGGCATGATAGTTCCAACTAGCCATCTTAAAATCTATTCATATATTCTATGTACCTCTGGATAAGAGGGTCTGCTGAAACTACATCTCAGTTTGCAGAATGTTGTATATGATCTGTTTGGGCGATCTGTTGTGCTGAATGTTTATGAGACTTAGCCTAGTTGGAACGGTGTAGAAGTTAGGAGAGACAGGTGCCGTGTGCTGCCTCAGGGGAGAATATTAATTAGATTAATGACTTTAGGTGGTTCATTTGGATCCGTATCACATCATTGGACAAACTCCTTTGAGATAATTTAACCTGAGATGACCATAGTCACAGGCATGCAAAAACTCCATTGACATCTGCTGCTCTGTTCAAAGAATCCTTTAGGAGTACATGTTCTGACAGCTCCGCAGCTAGGCCAAAGGTGACGCCAGCTTTTCTCCCTTGGGCTGTGTGTGTGGGGGGGAGTAAACAGTACTTCCGTGTAAGATTGAGAGAAAGAGAGGGAGTGGGTAAGGGTGTTAGAGTGAGGGAGAGGTGCTTAATAAGTTGCTTTAGGAGTGTTATTCATTCTAAGATGCTCAAGGAAGTTCCTGCCAGGCCGAACCAGCTCCTTCCTGAATTTCCAAGGCCTCCCATACCAAACATAGTTCATATCCCACACATCACTGCCGAGTCATGTGCGTGGTGTGTGTTTGTGTGTGTGCGTCAGTGAGTGTGTTTGAATGCCTGTGTGATCCAGCTAATCCCAGCAATGCTCTTTCACTCTAAGAGGGAGGCCTTTTCTGTTGTTCTTTTGTTTTCGTTGGCAAAATGGATAATATAAACCAGATATCAGACTTGACGAAAAGACCATCTAGTGAGCAAAATGTCATGTTTTAGATGTCTTTCCCAGCTGCAGCATAGAGTCAAATCTGGCGCACTGTTCTTTCAGCAAAACCTTCCCCTGTCTTTATGGAAGTTAACCAAAGACTTTCTATAAACATGGAAAATCAAATATTTTCCTAATGTTGAAAATTCTTATACAATGGAAATTGAAGAAATATCATTACCGGACAAAAGATAATCTTTCATTTACAGATGTTCAAATATTGTTTGGGGTCATGACTTCTATTGTCCAGTTCTAATCGAAAAGAAGCATTATATCCTTATAATTGTTGTTGAATCCAATTAATACAGCAGGAATGAGCCAACTGAAGATTGTGAAATCGAATGTTAAATCTTGCATCCATCTGTGGCAAGCACTGTATTACAGTATGTATACACCAGTCCGAACCTAGAGAATATACCAACAAACCACCCGAATTATATTAGCATTTACAATGATGGTTGTATACTACTATACTATTTTCTCGCTACTACCATCGTATGCTGATGTTTTTGCATAGAATGGCGTCTACTGAATGCCTACAATGTAAATGTAAAAACAAATACTTGCAAAACATGCCAGGTAGTATTTCAAAACACTCTAAACAGACCAGACTAAATCTGAATGAATGATAGACAAGTTTGAACTTTGCTTTTCAAACTTATGAAAAATACAATAAACCAAGGATTAATTCACATTGGGGTCCCAATCTGACCCAATAACAGATTTCTATGTTTGGGCAAAGATCAGGCTGGTGCAGACGTTGGATGTAGAAAAACAATACTCAGTCCTCCCTTAGCAAGAGATGTTAACAGCATGGAGGCTTGTCTAGCACCTTTCCAATATCACTGAACCCTAAATGACATTACAATTTTCCCGCTCTGCAATCAAATTGTAATGACTGCTCCTATGTCACAATCACTAAAAATCCCTTGTGTGCCTGGATTGTGCAATTATGGGATATATAACTAACCCCTCGCAGTGCAGGTGACATCATCAGTTTCGTCTCTCACATCTCCCGCGGCAGGAAAGGGGGAAAGGCCGACTGGGAATAGGGTTCATGGGGACTGATGGGGTTATTTTGGTTGGGGAGGAGGTAAAGTTTAGGGCGGGGGGAGAAATTGGGGCAAGCAAGCGGGGCTCTTTCAGCCCATGTGAATGGGAGAGGGATTGTGAGTGTGAATGGGTCACTTCTCAATGCTCCTGTGTGCCACTTCAGCATTGGCACAGAGCGGCCATTGTCGGGACCTAACGAACTGAGCTGCAGTGCAACGATTCCACTTCATCCAAACCGACGCATCGATCGGTCTCCCCGTCGCAGCAACTCCACCGACCGTCAGACTACTCAAGTCACTGTTCTGTCCTCCCGGTCATCCTTGTCATATTCAGAGTCAAATTATTAGATTTATTACCTTCCGTAATACCAGCTCTGGAAAAAAGAGACCACTGCACCTTTTCTTTCCATTCCAAAATAAAGGAAGGATTTGAGTGAGGAAAAGAAAGGTTAAAATAAAGAGACCACTGAAAACTGAACACTTCTGTTCCTCACTCAAAACTTTCCTTTTCAACTTTTTGGGAAAAGAAAGAAAAAAGTGCAGTGGCCTCAAATTTTTTCTGGAGCTGTATATTATGGTGTCTCAGACAAACTTTGTTCATGTCCAATAAATTGTGGAGTAATACCGTAATATCTAAAGTGTTTTATGTTTGAAAAATGTGTGATTGTTCCTCAACAAACTATATATGCAATTCCTGATAAGCAGAAGGGTAGTGATCTACATACTAATAAACATTGTCAAGGAGTGAGTGTAATCTGCCAGGAAGAAGAACATGAGTGTTCAAGGAAGAAGAAAATATTCACTTGAATTCAGTTCCAAAGGTCATCACACGGTTTCATGGCTACTCAAACTCCTTGCTCCGACCAAAATCTATGCCACGCCCAGGAACATTACTTGCTTACGAAGGTGTCTGAACTGAACACACTCCACATTTTTACAAACGGACAATTGGATTGGTTAGAGAACTGAGGGGTTGGGCCAGTGTCAGAATCCATATGTGTAAAGCCTCATTTAAAAGAAGGCTTTGAAATCATTGGCTTTTAGAATTTGATTGTTTAGATATTATCCAATTGCTGAGGACATTGTTTTTAAAAGCACTTCTCAGTCTGAAGCTGGACATTTTAATCAAATTTAGTGCAGCAAAATATTTCAATTTGAGTTCTCTCAGTGAATCACAAGGATCTCAAACAAAGACACAAACAGAAGGGGAAATGATGAAATGAGCGTTGCTCCACAATGGCCAAACAAATGTTTTCCAAATGACAAATTATAAGATAAAATAACAAATGTAAATATTAATGGAGGTTTTAAAAAGGTTGTTTTACAGGCTTGCAGTTTTTTTCAGATCGTGAGAATATCCGATTACAAGTCTCACGTGTGACCATTGGATGTGATCACGGATACGAGTTTGATGAGATTCTCACACCCCTATTGCGTCACTGTCATTGGGTCCAAGGGACTTGGGGGCCCGGGAGGGATAAAGACCCCAGGACAAAGACGCAGGGCGGAGAGTCCACTGAGACATCAACCACTAGTGCCTATCCCTCCAAAAACGCCCCCAGGAAGCCACCCCAGAGACGCCGCCGCCTCCCTATCACAAAGGCTGGTTTTCTGTTGATTATTCCCTCAGCTCCTCCCTTTAATAAAACACCCTTCAGGGCCCTGAACACAGCTCTGAGAAGGCAACTATTAAAGCTCTTAACAGTTTTAGCTTTGCCAGTAGAGATGTTCTCCTTTCTGAGATCATTCAGAGACAATAATAATGTTCTGAAACTTTTACAGTTCAGAGTCCAGGTCCAATAAATAAGATTGCTTGCTCAGTGAAGTGTTTAACTGATTCTTACACAAATAAGAGTGGGAAATACGTTAAAGATATGTTAAAGCAGTGTGCTGTGGACTCAAGCAATACGACAGTAATCACCATTAGTAGTGATGTCTTGGCAGAACATTCTAATGGTGTACTTGGTAAGCATAATAGTGGTAACAATATCAAAGAAATGTGCATTGTGCAATGACTTAGTTAGTGTTAGACCGGATGAAATCCCAGATTTGGGACAGATTCAAAGCATCCAATTGGAGCTGCACAGATTGTGGGTGATTAAAAATATCTCAATTAAGGTTGCCTAGTTGCAAAACCTGAAGAGATATAATGGACAATAAGTTCACTTAGGGCAGCCAGAGCACAGACTGGAATAGAAAGCTGTTCTTTGATAGAGCTCAATCCGTTTAAGCAGATATAGCAGTGCAGATTTTCACTATAATAGACAGTTATGTCTATGTCCATTGGAGGACCTAACCTGACGAAAGAAAGTGTGTGAATTTGAGACAGTTTGCACACAACAATTGCTTGGAATGCATTTTTACATGCTCAATCAACAATTTCACACTGTCTCTTACGTTTGAAGATTTTATATGGACCAAAATACTTTAAGATGCACAACATACTCCCTAACACCTCTCAAGTACAACAGGTGTGATGTTTCTGAACTGCTCCACAGTTTAGAAATATCCTGCTTATCTTCTGGTCTGGAGTCTTTGTCATCCACTCTGAAACCCTAAAGATTCCAATAGGCCCAGAGTCCCAATTGATTATTTTGGGAGACTCAGGGGCTCTGTGTCTGACCATGCCCAAATGTCTCATTGTCTTTTAGACACTACAAATTAAATGTTTTGAAAAATTACTGAGGTTCCCTTAAATACATTACAGCTCATTGAATTTGCAAACTATATCTAAAAACCTTTCCTCTCTTATTTGGACAGTTTCGCATCATAGCTAAATTCTGAATTGCATAAAATATATGGTTCTATGTTAGTCCATAATTCAACCATGACTTAGGGAGACTGTGTTGAGACATACATACAGTTGTTGTGGTAAATATGTCATAGACCACAGCCCTTGTCTTACTGCGTGAGTATATTCTGCATATACTCCTTTATTTAACACTAAACCCACAACTGGTATACATGGTCAAATAACTTACACTACTGTTTAAAGGTTTGGGGTCACTTAGAAATGTCCTCGTTTTTGAAAGCACATTTATTGTCCGTTAAAGTAACTGGTTTTGCCCATTAGAATATCTACATAGGTGCACAGAGGCCCATTATTAGCAACCATCAGTCCTGTGTTCCAGTGTTCCAATATCATGTATCTTGAAAGATTTCATATTAAGGAATGGTGTAAGTTTCTCCCATTGACTCCAATCTATTAAGTCATTGTAGGAAAAAGCTTGGTATTGTTACAAATAATGATGACCATTTCAGGATTTGTTTAATTATTATTTTCCATTTGTATATTATAATCAACTATATTTTGCGCATGCAATATATACAGTGTTTATTTGTTTACCTTTATCAACAGAACAAATCATTTTGGAAATGAGTGCATGTCCTTGATTTTTATTTTAATATTTTGTTATACAATATGAGCAGGAATGAACAGTGCCCTCTTGCGATTTTACTTTCGCCTGTGCTATAAAGTTCCCTATAAAGGTGCATGCTACTATTATCATAATGTATGTTCTGGTGTTCAAGCATGAGTTTGTGATGTGTTGAAGTGATTAATTTCCTGTAAACTCAGTCAAGTAAGTCTCTTACCATATAGGGCTGTGAGTAGAAGCTAGCGGGCGGAGGAAAAGAAGAACTTGTCATGAGGCGAGAGAAAAACCTCAAGTCTGAACTTGCGGAGAGACTCACAGCAGAGAGGAACAAAGTAGTGACTGCCAGAGATATCTATCATGTCAAGAAATGTCTTTAGAAGGTCTACATGTGCAACGAGTGTCAGAGAACATGTTTCCTTCTGGCTTTGTCTGTACCTGCACAAACTATCCATGAGCACCATGGAGGCAGGGCTGGTTTGACTGCAAAACACTTGGCGTTTATCATGAAAACGAGGATGCGCTGCTATCCAAACACGCCAAAAACTTGCTTTAACACGGTTAGGAAAACACACTGACTACATCATCATGTCCTATCCAGCACAATTTGTTTAGGAATGCCACCGCGATACCCCCCTTCAGATGCTCCGGATGAGACCGGAGTATGAAAAAATTGAATATTGATGTCAGAGAACAGGAAGTTCCCTTCAGACTCACAGTATTTGGTGATGACTGAACTAGATCTTTACTTTCACTTTCATGGTCATATTGGCTTAGGCCTACATCACATTCTTTTGAATGTATACTCTACTATCAGTAGCTATGGGATATCTGTCATGTCAGTTACCGTTTTCATTGTATTCCAATAGAGAAGATTATAGTCAGACTACCAGCAAAAACAAAGAATGACTAGAACAGCCTTCTCGCTTAAGCACTATGCACACTGTCAACTCCTTTAAAGTATAAAATGTTCCTTCAGTGATAGTCCCAGGCCGCTGTAGGTTTATTTGATGGCTCACATCTTTGTAAGTTACATTTTCTATAACAATAGGGCAAGACTGAGGCTGTTGAAAGATATCATATTGCCTCCATTGTAGGCTCCATCTTAGGTGCCAACCATTACCTTTCAGCACACACATGAAATGTAGTCCTACATATTGAATTGAGTTGATTAAACAGCGCTTTAATAACAGTAATTGAGAAATCATTCCTAAGTTGACAGTTAATCTAATTTACAGATATAAATGGTCTCTGAAATAACTGTTCAATGTAAAATAAAACGTAATTCTGTAACACTGCATATTTGTCCATGAGTGAATATGCTTCCGTCTTCAGACAGGTTAAAGAGACACCTGGCTACGTTACCTTTACAAATGTATCCAAAAAGGAACAGTGAATGTACTACATCCAACTCTAAACACACCCAGCTCACTCACACGGTAAATATCATGACCTTAAAAGGCGTTTTTCATCGCCTACTGTTTTAAAATGAGCTGCTGCCAAGCAGTTGTTTCTGCTTGCTCCCTTGCGCACTCTTCAGGCAAATATGTGATAAGCAGCGGCTTTCAAATCTGCCTTCATGGGAATATTCTCTTAGTCAATCAGCAAGTAAGTTTGATGAATAAATATGTAATTAATTAAGTAAATGAGTAATCTCCTAATCTTAATACGCCCATTATCCTAGCAAACATAGTGATAATAATCATAATCAATTTTTATAAGAACATTCCCAGGCTTAAAAGTATACTAAAAGTATTTCCCAGAATACACGGCCACCTTATTCTCGCTAACGTATATCGACAAAAATAGTATGTGTTTGTGAAATTACCTACACATTTAACCGTGATCAAGGATCGATATAGCAAAATAAAGCTCCAGTTTCTCAATACTGGGAACGTTACAGTTAGAAGACAAAATAACATGGTAGCTATAAATGCATGCATGACAATTTGTATTCTCTTTCTCTAATCTGCACTATCCAATAAATACTGTTCAGCTCTTGAATGCACTCTAATTCCAGATTGTCTGACCGCTAAATATGACGTTGACCAATTATAATACTTTTTGAAGTGCCAGCCAATACAATTCGAGTAATATTATCGTGCATTTTAAGTATTGATTTTCATCGCCTTTATACCAAGAAGTGTATTTTGTAATCATTTTATGCACGGTATGGGAGGGTCGGAGGTGGTCATGGAAATATCTTGAGTTTTTCTAGAGGCATCTGGATTCTGGGTACCCTGATTATGTGACCGGCCATTTTTACGAATGGCTCAAAAAACCATAGGACAGGTCGGGCAGGATCAGATTTTGTAGTTCAGGAATTGGGGGTGTGGGTATCATAACGAATTACTGATAACGTGGCTATTTACACAGTAGAACTTCTGGCTATACAGTAGGCGATGAGCTGGGTGGAGGACACTAAACCAAGAAGGATGATTATTTGTTCTGACTCGTGTGCAGTGTTGATGAGTTTGCCGTCATAAATCTAATAGCGTGCAGAACATATTATGAGGTGATACAAACTGCACAATGATAAGGACGGGGGCAGGGATACGATTTAATTGGGGACTGGCACTGGCCTCTTATACAGGCCTAGAATAGCCGCCTCTAAAGCCAGACAAGATTGGAGGTGTGGTCTCGTGATACTATTTGGCTACTAACCGATGCAATACAATAAGACACCTCATTGATCCATGTTGGGGTGGAAGGGTATGTGGCAGCCAATAGGTTTGCCAGACATACTATTAGCAGTGCTAAATGTATTGTTTGGACTGAGATGCTGAGGAGGAGCAGTGGAAGGGGGGCACAAGGCTGGATCCTGTTCAGAATACAGGGCATGTTGGGATTGGAAGGAGGGCAGCTAAAATCGGAGTGGAACAATCGGTGTTGACTGGACTATGATTATGGCACAGTAGTTTGAACAAAACCTCACATTTGATAGGGAAGCATTCAACAGGACGATATGACCAATGTCAGCAAGTCGAGACAGGAGATCATGTATTGACACAGTGTGGGTGCTATGAGAATGAGCTAGATTAAGAATAGGTTTGAGAGCAGACTGCGTGTAGTTTAAATAGTATTTTGGCTGGGGTAGGTTCAGACAGGGGTAAAATATATGTTTGTATGCCTTGGGGAGACAAGGCTGGAAGGAAGAATTTAAACCCTCCATGGAGTTTTTCCACACTCCAACACAGTAGGTGGCGTCAATGCACCAACAACATCGAAAAAGCCCAAGTAGAAAAAGTGTTTACATCGTGCTTCTCTGGAATGATAGAATTTTCGTCTGTCACTAAGGTTAGCTAGCTTTAATATTTATATGATTGTCTCATCTTTTGCTAGTTCATGTGTGAAGAGCTGTTTGGTATTATTAGAAGGTTCCAGTTTCTTATGGGCTTAAACTAAATGGTATTTTAGAGCAAGGACTATTTCCCTACTAAAATGCAGTAGCACATTGTAAACTTGAAAACATTACATTTTTAAACTTGAAACTAGGGTAATTATTTGGTTAGCGGAAGTTAGCAAGGAAATTACTAAAGCAAACTAGTAAACTTGGTTACTCCTTCAGTTAGTGTCATTCATACTATTCATACTATCGTAGCTGCACAGAGGTTACCTTATAGCCATGGTCATATAGCAAGAACAATAAAACAAAAAACGCTGTATGCCTTCTCTGTGAAACAATGCAGCTTCGTGGACGGTTAACTGCGTTCTCAAACTGTACACACCTTCCACACGATAATTTGTTCTTGGTTTATACTACTGAAAAAAGATGTGCACACTCCTATTAAAATAAATGTAGCCACACTGTTTTTAGAAGTGGATCCACAGTCGATGTCACTCAGGGCTACTGGCCCTTACAATTTCAACTGTCCTAAGGAAACCAAAATTACAATACTTCAAATTACAATGCTTGGTTGGAGAAAAGGGACAGTGCCTGTTTATTGTATTCCCATTAGCTCCTGTCAAACCAGACTTCACTCTTCCTGGCGAAAACAGGCTTAACAAATAACTGTCCTTGTTGGACCATGTGATATTTACATTTTTAAGACAATTATGCAAATTGTTTAGGAAATTCTGTGTGGCCATGGCTAAGTCTACAGTACTGTGCATCGCTGTGAGTTGGTTTTAGACTTGAAAACTGAAGAGACCCCTAGTTGATTGTCTTTGGGTACTGTATGTGTGGATTTTTCAGCTACATGCAGTTTGATTGTGTTGTTTATTACAGTTATTTCAATTTAAAGAAAATTTGAAAGGACTCAGTCATGTTTCACCAAAGCTGAACTAAGAGAAACCTGCATTTTTTTAATACTACTTTTGCATATCTAGTTAAGCAGAATGATACTGCTTTGTTATGAGCCAACTACAGCTTTGCTAGTTCCTTTTTTTGCCACAAGAACATACTGGGTATAGTGTAGGAGGAAATAGGACCAGACCAGACAAACATCTCCCATCTTCACAACTTCTGTCAATTTGACTTTAGCATGTAAACTGCTTATCCTACGTTAGTCCTAGTCCCAGCCTCTTAACCAGCTCGATGCTCAAATCCTTTAATCCATAAATCTAGTTGAGGTGACTACAACTCTTTGTTAAGAGTTTCAGTATGTGAGGCAACTGGTGTGGTGTGCTGACATGTAGGGTGTGGATTCATCAGCAAATATCACCATTCTAGCTTCTTGTAAGAGGCAACAAACGACTGGAAAAGTTGTGCAATGCTAAAAAACGAAACCTGATTGAACATCACACAGCTAATTAGGTCAATTGGCAACAGGTCAGTAACATGATTGGGTATTGAAAGATCATTCCACAGACATGATTGGGTATTGAAAAATCATTCCAGAGAGGATGAGTCTGTCAGAATATAGGATGGCCGTGGTCTTCGGGCCCTCAGGCGCCACTGCATTAAAAACAGACATGATTGAGGAGTGTAAATCTCTTGCATGGGCTCAAGAACTCTTCTGAAAACCATTGTCAATGAATACAGTACGTCGCTGCATCCACAAATGCAAGTTACAATTCTACCATGCAAAGAAGAAACCCTATATAAACAAGATTCCAGAACTGCTGCTGACTTCTCTGAGCCCAAGCTCATTAAGAGGGACTGTGGTGAAGTGGACATATGTCCTGTCTGACAAATCAAAATGTTAAATTATCATGGACGCAGCGTCCTCTGGACTCATGAGGAGAGGAGCCATCCAGTTTCTTATCAGTGCACAGTTCAAAAGCCAGCATCTGTGATGGTATGAGGGTGCATTAGCGCATTTGGCATGAGTGACTTGCACATCAGTGAAGGCACCATTCATGCTGACTAATATATACTGGTTTTGGAGCAACATATGCTGCCATCCAGAAAAACTTTTTCAGAGAAGCCCCTGCTTATTTCTGCAAGACAATGCCAAATCACATTCTGCACAAATTACAACAGCTTATTACAACTGCTTGGATCGTAGTGAAAGATTCCTGGTTTTAAACTGGCTTGCCTGCAGTCCAGAACAAATGAAAACATTTGCCACATTATGAAACAAAGGATACAACAAAGGAGACCCTGAACTGTTGAGCTGTTGAACTCCTATATCAAGCAAGAATGGGAAAACATTTCACTTTCAAAACAACAGCAATTGTTCGGCTCTATTTCCAAACGCTAACCGAGTATTGTTAAAAGAAGTGGTCATCCAACACAATGGTAAACATGCCCCTGTCCCAACTTTATCAAAAACGTGTTGCTGGCATCAAATTCAAAATGGCCATGTATTTTTCCGTAAACAATAACATTTCTCAGTTTCAACATTTATTTGTTGTCTGTATAATTTTCAATTTATTACAGGCATAAATCATTTGCACATCATTGCATTTTGTTTTTATTTACATTTTATGCAGCAGATGTTTTCATTATTATTCTACAATGGTGGATAAGAGTAATAATAAAGAAATACCCTGCTGTATTTAAATGATCTAACCCCTTAAGTGTTCACTGGAGATATTCTTTAAATTTTCTTTAATTTATCTTGGTTTGGTTACTTATTTTCAGTTTAGTCACTGAATGTCTTAATTTACAATGTTAATCAAGCATCTGATGTGTCATTTATTTAAACCATAACATGTTTGATTAGGAGACCAAGATAAATACCGATACCTGTCATAAAGGTGTACAGTACACAGAAGGACCACTGGGTGTCGTACCATGCCCCTGAAATAGATAAGAGAGTACATAAGATGTATTCATACTACGAAATGTGGAAGTACAGGGAACCCAATAACCAGTGACCCCTGAAAGTAATTGTTGTAAGCCTATACTTTTAAGTAATTTAATGATGCATGTCCTATGAGCCGAAATTCCCACTTTGGAAATATGACCTTTTATTCCATTAACCAGCAATATTCTGAATTGTGTATTTTCCTCACCTGTTCTTAAAAGAATGTACCAGAAAACAATATTGAGAAAGACACCGTGCTTTGGATTAAATGTTTTTGAGCTATTCTGTGAGAGGTCACATTTTATAAGCGGCAATGTGTAGAATCCTTCCTCTAATCAATAAGAAGGTTGGTCTCCTCCTTGTCTTCCCTTACCTAATGAGGTTGGCATAGTAAAAGCTGTTCCAGGGTGGTTTAGGGCTGGAAGGATAGTACTGTGAGTGTCTAAAGCCAGTATAAGGAGATTACAAATCAATGCAAACAGATAGACAGGCCCACCAGACTGTTTAAATGAGAAATACGTCCATTTACATTGTATGAAAGCTCAATGACCTCACAGTTACGCTAGACATACTTTAGTCAACCATATGTTTGTGTGTACACATGCCTGTCTGTTGTGCCATAGTTCTAAAAATATCTCAAAATGTTAATTTGCGTACCTGTTTAAATGTGTATTTAGTAAATAAATGTATTCAAATGTTGTATTGTCTTGCCTGCCGGTAATGGGGGGGCCAATGACAAGTGTTGTCCGATCTGCACACAGGGCCATGGGGAACACTGACAGTGTTGTAGTGCAGAAACGTCTGGCCCGCTTCAGGCCCGAAGAGCGACCAGTGGTGGAGGGAGTGTTTGATCGTCTCCACGGTATGAACCCTGTTGGTGTTGCTGGGAAAGCAGGGAAGTTTGTTACGCTTGAGATGTTGAAGGTGAGTGGAGTTTCGGGGATATATGAACCAACGATGTCTGGCTCAGTTAACCTCCAGAACCACAATCTCTTTGAAATGTTGTAATATGATCACGTATTATTTTTGTATGTGAAATAGTGAAAATAATTTAGCTGTGGTTATAAGACCAGGATACCTTTTCAAATTTAGAAGAACAAGTAATCAGTTTCTTAGGTGAAAGTATGTGAATGTTTTCTGGAAATACCTATGTGGTTCATTAAGTATGTTTTTCAGAATAGTTGTACATGTAATTTGTATGAGTATTTTAGACGTGTAGGTACTCAGACTATCAAAACATGTAGGTACTCAGCGTATCAAAACATGTAGGTACTCAGCGGTACTGAGCATTGCTTACTGTTGGCTCTGTGTGAGTGTATTCCAGAATTTCAGAGGATTGTAATTATGGGGCAATGAGGTAACCCTGCATTTTCTTTGTTGGTACGTGAATGTTGTGTCAGTATCATTGATGCTTGAGGAATGGGCATTGCACCATGCAAGGTTAAAGCATAGAGACAAGAATGGGCATTGCACCATGCGAGGTTAAAGCATAGAGACAAGACAGATGCAATCTGGTATGGCTGGTTCTGCTCCTGAACAGTCATGCACAACTAATTATTTCTAGCGGTAAAGCTCCCATGCTTTTGATTTAGATTCCTACTTCTGCTGTTGGACTCTAAGCAGTTGACTCTTGGACTCTAAGCTGTTGACTCTTGGACTCTAAGCAGTTGACTCTTGGACTATAAGGAGTTGCCTCTTGCACAAGTCCCAAAACATGCTGAATCTGCAACCACATACATACCGCCAGATTATTGCATAGTTGCAGTTTAGAAACCTGTGTATTTTTATGCTAACGGGACAAATTCCCTGTTAAGATGAGGAGCACTCTCAGTCATATTTATAGCTGTGTTATAGCCTTTACATGTAGATGATAGGCTACAAAAGCCTGAGGGAAGTTGTGTCATTTGAATAAAACCAGTGAGGAAGAGGCAAGCATTAGGCTACACTCATGAATATGTGAGACATTGCGAGACCAGACATTGCAAGACAACGCGTTGCGAGATATAAATTACCCAGCCTACATAACACAGTTCTTTCGGTCTGCCCCATACTCTTTCTCCTGACTTTCTCTGTTGTATGTTGAATGTCCTAGTCCATTCACTGATTAGGGCCCTGCTTGTTGAAATTAGCGAGACGTTGTCATTCTAGAAATGGCAAAATACAGCGTTCAGCCTGGTGGCCGAACGGCCTGTACTGCGCCCCAGCTTGCTGATGCTTAGATTTATGTGGCTGGCTGTAACAATGTCAGATCCATACACAGTCTGTTTTAACAATGTCAGATCCAGGGGTGTAGATTTTGGATACATGAGTGGAACATGCCCACCCCCCCATACACATACGCACTTTTTGAAAATGGCACTTGGTCCACTTTTATTATAAGAAAAGCAACACCTCTTTGCTTTGAGGTAGTTGATGTATAAGTCTGGTTACCGCAGTAGATTAGTGGCTTCCGTTGCAACCAGCATCTGTGATCTCTGGCTCATGAAAGTTTGGTAACCTAGCTGACATGACCTATAGCTAATTAACCCCCGTAACGTATTAATTATTTATCTTATCAGACTATTGTGGCAAGGTGTCGTTAGGCTAACGTTATATATGAAGGATAGTTGCAAAATATATATTAGTTTGCTAGCTAACGTTATTTCGCTAGCTAGCAAACTGTCTACATTACACTAGGTTCACCTCACAGCTAGTACTGTATGACACCAGCCCACAAAATACTTCAGTTAGACAAACAGGCATTTGTTTATGTAAAAACAAAGAGAGTAGTGCACCTAGCTGGCTATGAGACTTTAGAAGATAATGCTTACTAACTAGCTTAATACTGTAGTCGATCTCTTGACAAGTTAGCTTACGTTGTTGTTACACAGTCATAAACAGTATGTTAACTAGGTAATATTTAGTTTGTTCGTTGTAGCAGAATCAATGAGATGTGTCCATCAGTGCACATACAGCATATTGCCAAAAGTATGTGGACACCTGACCATCACACCTAAATGAGCTTGTTGGTCATCCCATTCCAACACATGGGCATTTGCAAAAACATATTTGTCCCCACTGGCGTAGATATCTGGGGTGTGGCTGCGCCAGGGCCTGCAGTGGGTGAGCTCTAAACCCAAACATTTGTGTTTATCTCAGGCAGACCTCAGGGTCGGCTTCCTATGTTTATATACTGCTTCGCAGTTTTTCATCCGGGGGGGGGGGGGTCCATGTAAGACAGCTTGCAACCCGGTCCGGCATCACCCCGCTACGCCAATGTTTGTCCCCCTCACATTTGAAATCAAACCTACGCCCCTTGTCAGATCCATGCACACAGTCTTTTGCAACGGGCCCACAGCATCAGCAAGAACACCACTTTGTGTCCGTCTTTTCATCAGGAGGTCATTATCAGACTCCCATGTTGGGATTTGTTATCCCCTTCAAGAGACTATTCGAAAATTTGGAAAAGGCTCTGCCTGCAGAGTTAATCTTCAATACAAGGAATTAATCAGAAAGTTTTTCTTTACTAAAACATGGGTGATGAGAAATCCTTAACACAGCTCTTCAACTGGATGTTTTAGTTGGATGGTGCCTATTAAAGCCTCCCTCTCAAACGTGATCAACACATTCCATTTAAAATCGATTTCTGGCTTCAAAATGGAACATCTTGTCTGCTGAGAGAAAAATCTTTTTTTCTCATGACAGAAAAATGACATCACTAGGGTCAAGCAAACATAATTTTATGAGCAGGACTAGTTAATTGCCATCAACATTTTATTATATTGAAAATCTGTATGAAATGGGCCTTTTTGACCCTCAGAAATTGTCATACAATTGGCTTCCGTTTACAGGGAAGAAAAGTTAGGCAAACTAGCATGGTGGTGCTAGGACAACCTTTCCCTCAATATCAGCATTTTGGACACAAAAGTATGGATCAAAATATGAAGAATTTCTGTTAGTCAACAAGAGCCAGAAAAAAATCTATGCCAGTGGGTGAGATACAGTATAACATACCTCCATTTCCTCCTTTAGTCTTGCATGGGCAACATTGCTTCTGACTCCATGATAAAGAGGGTCTATGCTGGGATGTGCAGCATGGACCCCGGAGTGGCTCCTCATCCCCACGGGTCTGGAGTGAGCCGGGAGCAGCTGGTGGTCTTCCTGGCGGATGTCCTGCGGGGCACCGCTGAGGAGCGGGCGCCTCTCGTCATGGCAATGGCAGCAGAGACAGGAGTTGCCACATGTGACCAGATAATAGAGGTTAGTAAAACTGACATTTTTAACAACAAGTGCCAGTACCTGTGTGTTACTAGCCTTTGATTTTGCTCTGATTTCAGTTCTTGCAGGACCTGGTTTGTGCTGTGGTGGAGCTCATCATCCAGAAGGGTCGCCTGCAGGGCTGGAGACCACAGAGCATGGGTGACAGGGCCGTTGGCGGGAAACTCTTGGCTGAGCAGATGAGCTCTGAACTGAAACCCTCAGGTAAAGGGATGGAGGGATCTTTTTCCGAAGACAATGCGGAATTTAGTGCATAGTTAAAGAGATAAGATAATGTGTACAGGCAGTCATTCAGGTTCACGTGTGTTACTGTGCTATTAATCTGACCTGGTGCTCTGTCCTTTCCCTCAGAACAGCGCACCTGTGATGTCAAAGGTTTGGAAGACTGGCTGTTTCGAGTTCCCAATGTGGCCATGTACATGGAGCTTCTGATCGGTGAGGGTCTGAACGTGGGCTTAACCTCCCGTCTGCCACCCACCCTCCTGCCCCCCTGCTGGGAAACCCCGTGGGACAAGCTGCGTTGCCTGCTGGACCTGCCGTTGCTCATGTTCCTCACACCTCATCTGCCAGACGGCTACAGCACACCCTGGAAGCTGCTCTTCTCCACTCAGCTGCATGGAGAGAGTTTCACCAAAATGGTGGGCAGCTGTAGAGGCTGTGGGCCCACAGTGCTGCTCATAAAAGACACTAAGGGACATGTCTTTGGTGGATTTGCCTCCCATAGCTGGGAAGTAAAGCCTCAGTTTCAAGGTGAGAAGAGTGAGGGATGAAAGTAACTCTGTCCTGGTAGTAGTGATGGATGGAAGTAACTCTGTCCTGGTAGAATTGATGGATGAAAGTAACCCTGTCCTGGTAGTAGTGATGGATGGAAGTAAATATGTCCTGGTAGTAGTGATGGATGGAAGTAACTCTGTCCTGGTAGTAGTGATGGATGGAAGTAACTCTGTCCTGGTAGTAGTGATGGATGGAAGTAAATATGTCCTGGTAGTAGTGATGGATGGAAGTAACTCTGTCCTGGTAGTAGTGATGGATGGAAGTAAATATGTCCTGGTAGTAGTGATGGATGGAAGTAACTCTGTCCTGGTAGTAGTGATGGATGGAAGTAACTCTGTCCTGGTAGTAGTGATGGATGGAAGTAACTCTGTCCTGGTAGTAGTGATCAGTGCTCGTCTGATGAGATTTTGAACATGTGTGTGATCTTGTGTTTCTGGATTGTGTTGACTATAGGAGACTCCAGGTGTCTGTTGTTCTCGGTGGTTCCCTGTCTACGCGTGTATACCTGCACTGGATACAACCAGCACTACATGTACCTCAACCAGGGTCAGCAGACCATGCCCAACGGTCTGGTGAGACGCCAGCACACGCCCTGAACACACATTCAGACCATTTACATATGATCTGAACATGTTATCTTGCTATTATTATATGTGATGTGACTGCACAATTCCAACACCCTGGACATGGGTGGTCAGTATGGTTACATATGATATATCTGTGTGTGTCAGGACATGGGTGGTCAGTATGGGTACATATGATATATCTGTGTGTGTCAGGACATGGGTGGTCAGTATGGGTACATATAATATATCTGTGTGTGTCAGGACATGGGTGGTCAGTATGGGTACATATAATATATCTGTGTGTGTCAGGACATGGGTGGTCAGTATGGGTACATATGATATATCTGTGTGTGTCAGGACATGGGTGGTCAATATGGGTACATATGATATATCTGTGTGTGTCAGGACATGGGTGGTCAGTATGGGTACATATGATATATCTGTGTGTGTCAGGACATGGGTGGTCAGTATGGGTACATATGATATATCTGTGTGTGTCAGGACATGGGTGGTCAGTATGGATACATATGATATATCTGTGTGTGTCAGGACATGGGTGGTCGGTATGGGTACATATGATA
>JACXGJ010000826.1:13455-104158 GCA_016801105.1 Esox niger | reverse complement strand
CAACCAAAATGAACCACACGACCGTGTGGAAACATTGAACATAAATAGGTTCCCCAATTGGAGGCAATAATAAACACCTGCCTCCAATTGGGGAAACCAAAGCCCATAGAGGTGGCCAGAGTCACCTCTTTTGGCCATGTCCTGACTATGGCCCCAGCCAGTGCAAAGATGGCTAGGGGCATAGCCAGGACATGACATGTGAAGCAAAAAAAACTGGCGGAACGTCAAACAACTAATTTGGTTAATTGGTAATAGGTCAGTAACATGATTGGGTATTTAAAGAAAATTCCCAAGAGGATGGGTGTGTCAAAAGTGAGGATGGAGAGGGGTTCACCACTGAGTGAAAGACTGTGCAGGCAAATAGTGCAACGATTGAAGAATAACAGTTCTCAACATAAAATTGCAAAGAGTTTGGGGATATCATCATCTGTGGTACATAATATTATTATAATAATATTATTATAATACTGCAGAAATCTCTGCATGCAAGAGACAAAGCCCGAAAACCAATACTGGATGGCTGTGATCTTCAGGCCCTGAGGTGGCACTGCATTAAAAACAGACTAAATGTTTTGGGGGAAATCAATGCATGGGCCCAGGAACTTCCAAAAACTATTATCTGTGAACAGAGTACGTCGCTGGATCTACAAATGCAAGTTCAAATCCTCCCATGCATAGAAGAAACCAAACATAAATAAGATCCAGAACCGCTGTCGCCTGCAGAGTAGCCCTGGCCTTCAGAAACAGTTGGTATGTTTGGCATTTCATATACAGTGACCACATTTCCGAAAACAGAGTTGGCTAGCTTTAATCTTCTACAAATGCTTTTTTCTCATCATAAATGAAGAAATACGATTGAAGGTAAACACACTGGCTCTCAAAGGTGGGGCGAACATTCACAAGTGTGTTTGGAGGATTATGCAATGATTATAAACTCCTTGGTGAGGAATATAAACATGAGTGGAGTAAATGGAAATATTAGCATCTAGCACCTACCGATATGAGCTATTATGATTACTAAGTGGGCCTTGATGCCAATAGTTTCATTCATATGTTAAAGAATGATCAAAAGTTATTTAAATTGATAGTTTGGTTCTTAAGAGAGGAGAAGAATAAAGCAGGGGGGACAAGATAAGGAAATAGGAAGGAGAGTGGAGGAAAGGAGGGGGGATGAGCAAAGAGTAGGACAGGAAAAGGGGAGGAGATGAGATGAGGGGACAGGAAGAGAGATGAGAAGAAACAACAAGAAGGGATCAGGACAGGAGGGTGGAAGAAGAGAAGAGAGGTGAGGTGATGAGCAGGGGAGAGGAGAGGATAAAATGGATACATCTTTAATTGGAATAGATACAATGGGACGCATATTTGTTCATTTAGAGAAAACTGATTTAGGAAGCGGAAATTGAGAATGGCTGGTTACTTTAAAGAAAAATTCCACTAAAACACAACCTAGGTCCTATTGACAGACATTCTGTTGTGATATTTAAAAGCATAGATCATAATTTTGCAAATCAGTTTAAGTAGAAATCCTATTGGCAACCATGACTGGTTCACATGGGTCATATTGTTCAGATTGTGTTTTCCTGAAGATATTGTGTCAAACCAAGCGTTCTAGTACACTGAGCCACGCATGATATAAAAATAAGTACACATGTACATACAGAACCCATGAAGGGACATGACTGTACTTTAAATTACTTACAATTGTGCCTGATTTAGGCGAAATCTGTGTCCAATAATCAGTGGCTGATTCTATGTGGATGAATGAGACAGAAAAGACGAGCGTGTGTGCGTGTGTGCGTGTGAGCGCGATGCCACACTCAGATATACTTTCTCCTGGAACCATATTGGAGCATGGTAGGACGATGGCACTGACGATGGTGCCTAACTGAACTGATTTGGAAAAATACAATCTCTATGTGTAGATATAACATCAGTATGCCTGTGAACAGGGCCGGTTGTCAGTTTTAGTGGAATTATCCTTCAAAATCCAGTAGTCACAATTAGCTGGTGATACAAAAAGTTAATTTCAATATTTGTTCATAATTTGGACCACCTGTAGGCCGTCATTCATTGCTGTATTTGGGCAAAGTGTACACCGATCAGCTATAACATTATAACCACCTGCCTAATATTGTGTAGATCCCTCTTTTGCCACCAAAACAGCCCTGACCCGTTGAGACAAGACATTGGCAGCAGATCCTTTAGGCCCTGTAAATTGCAACGTGGGGGCTCCATGGATCGGACCTGTTTGTCCAGCACATCCCACAGATGCTTGATTGGATGGAGATCTGGGGAATTTGGAGGTTGTCATGTTCCTCAAACCATTCCTGAACTATTTGCTTTGTGACAGGGTGCATTATCCTGCTGAAAGAGGCCAATGCCATTAGGGATTACTGTTACCCTAAAAGGGTGCACATGGTCTGCAACAATACTCAGGTAGGTCGTATGTGTCAAAGTTACATCCACAAGAATGGAAGGACCCAAGGTTTCCCAGCAGAATATTGTTCAAAGCATCACACTGCCACTGCCGGCTTGCCTCCTTCCATGGTCCAGTTCTGATGCTCACATGCCCATTGTAGGTGCTTTCAGCAGTAGACAGGGGCCAGCATGGGCAACCTGACTTGTCTGCAGCTACACTGCCCCATACACAACAAACTGCGATGCACTGTGTTCTGACACCTTTCAATTAGTACTGGCATTAACTTTTTGATAGTATGTATTTCTACATGAGGTCAACAAGTCAGTGTTTCTACATGCGTTCAACAAGCTTAGCAGTGTTTACATGGGGGGCTCAGACCCATCCTTAGGAATGTGGAGTCATGGTAACCATACGATGAAGACATAAAACTGTCATATGGAACCATCTCTTAATGTATAACACATGTGGCACATTGCCTGTTTGACCAGTATAAAGATACATGCAACCCTTTGTTCGAGGATTCATATACTGGTTCAGCTCATGCTGCTGAATAGGTTAAGATCCCGGATCCGTATTAATAAATTATTGTATTAACTTCCACTAGGTTTATCCTGCATACTTCTTTTATAAGCATTCACACTAGTATCAATACCAAGATAAATAGATTAACACTTTTTCATCAATTGGAGCTACAGAAGCTCGTCTGTTGGTCGTCTCCCCATGTACATCAATAAGCCTTGGTCACCCATGTCACGGCTTCACAGCTTTTCCTTTGTTGGACCACTTTTGAAAGTCACTGACCATTGCAGACTTGGAACACCCCACAAGAGCTGCAGTTTTGGAGATGTTCTGACCCTGTCATCTAGCAATCACAATTTGGCCCTGGTCAAAGTTGCTCAAATTGTTATGCTTGCCCATTTTTCCTTCTTCTAACACATCAACTTTGAGGATAGAATGTTCACTTGCTGCCTGATATATCCCACCCAATGACAGGTGACATGATCATGAGATTATCAGTGTAATTCACTTCAACTGTCAGTGGTCATGTTATGGCTGATCTGTGTAAGTGGGCTGTGTGGCCCGTCACTGAGCCGGACCAATTTTGCTATGTGGAAACCTAACCAAACCCAAACCAAAGCCCAAATACCTAACCTAACGCTAGCTCTTATGGTACATATCACACTAAATCTAAAAAACTTTTTTTGCCACCAAAAAAAATAATATTCGGAAGCAGGGGCTGCAGGACAAGAACAACAAAGATAAGGGGACTCGGCTCAACTAAATTTGCTATAATTTTACATCATCACACTGTACCATATATACATCAGGGTTAATCAATCATACAAGGTCCAGAGCCTGCTGGTTTTATGTTCTACTTTATCATTCATTGTATTCACTTGATGTCCCAGGTCTAAATAAGATCAGTCTGATTAGTTTGATTGTTGAAATATAAAAATGGGTCAGAACTGGCTTCAAGGTCCAGATTTGAATACTCAAGGTATACATTGATGCACAGGCAATATTTACAAAATGTTTGAGGAAAAAAGAGAAAGAGATGAAGGAATGAATGGAGAGCCAAACAGAGAGCTTTAGACAGAAAAGGTTATTTAAAAACAAAGAAGATAATCAAATAATCCCTTTAAAGGGTTCCTCCAAAAGAATTATGAAGAAGCATTTGTGTCAGATTTTTTCATTTTCATGATTATTGAAAAAACAAAACTAGCATTATACATTTACAATAACTTACAGGGGTTCCTTAAAAAAATAGATATTAGGGAAAATTAGGGATGGAGAGCAGAAGTATGTGTGAATATGGAGGAAAATTATTCAACTGTGGGAGATGAATAAAAGCCCTTTGTGATGAATTAAAGCCCTTTGTGATTGGCCCAATGTCCTTTGGAATGGAAAAGCACAACACAGATGATATGCATAGCAACAGGTCCAACACACACAGGCACATACACACTCATATACACAAATAGTGCTCTCATAACATTTACATTTGTACTCATTAAGCATAAGCTCTGATCCAACAAAAAATTATGATTACATTAATGTTAACCTTATTCCATGAAGTTGCTATCTGCAGTCATTGCTAGACTTTGTATTTATAAATGTTTTATTTGAAAAAAAAGCCCTGAGTTTTGGATGCAGGCAACAAGACCATGCTTGGTCCTGAACAGACACAGCACAGTTGACCTTGGTGCTATCATGTGCATTACTGATCCAGTCTGAACGTCACTGAGCCTAATTATGGCCTCAAGTACAAACATGGCCCATGACGACCCGGTTTGACCATGGTCGACATCAAGGCCCCAGTGGAAGGCGAGGGCCAACATACTGTCACGGTACGGTGATGACCAGAGCCATTGTGCCGTGTATCCCAAGATCCAATAATTCCATCAGTATGTATTTAAATGTTTATCCTCTGCTCCCCTCACTGGTCGGTTATTATTGATTGTTGCTATATGTTGCTGGTATGGTACACGTAGCTGTATTCAGTGTTTGTTAATATTAAATTCAACATTCAAATGCAATTCTGCCTGCACCTAGTTCCTCCTCTTGCTTTCCCCAAGTTTGGCCAGCCAGTGGGATCCCCAAACCTGGGTCTGTGGCCCACCTCCGTACTTCGTCCTCCAGAACCCCAGAGGCCTCCCCAGAACACTTTTAGGGGCGGGCTGACAGGGTACTAGAGGAGAGCCTCTTTGGAGCCCGAAGGGCTAGGTGAATTCTGGACCTAGCCCAAGCCCTTACAGCCTCCTCAAGGACATATGGACTGGATGGGCAGTCGGCTGGCCATACGCCACACCAAACCTACTCCGCGACTTGCTGCAGCCCAAGTCGCTGCTCCGCGGCCTGCTGCTTCACGTAAACCTCCATTGAGTCCAGGTTTAGGCTGTGTCCGATTATCAATGGCTAATTCAATACGGATAAATTAGACAGAAAGACCCTGCTTGTTGGTGTGTGTGTGTGTGTGTATGCATGTGCACGTGTACATGTGTGTCAGTCCAGCCCTGTCTTTTCTTTGAAACTATCAGGTTCCGCATTAAGACATCACACATTATGACATCACCTTTAATACAATGAATGCTGTGTCTGAGGACTGGGAGAGCTGCAAGACAGGCCAACACACACATGCACTTTCTAACCCTGTGGCTATGTGATGCAGTAAACAGACAGTATTAGAATGTCTACTATTAACAGGCAACAAATGCAACACTTTTATTGCTAGTGTGCGAGGAGGGAACATATGCGTAACTCTATTTGTCTCCCCGATTTCACATGGCTTCAAGATATGTGTTTTGAGAAGCACATCCGACAGCATTTTGGTTCTTCTCATGCTGCTTGCTCAATCTAAAAGCCCCTACCAGAAATACATGCTGGAAGGAATGGCCTTCTATCTTGATTGAGTTTACAGGCGCCCAAGCCACAAGGAGTGCCTAGAGCACGATGTGGCAAGGCAACCTAAATTATATTACTAAAATTAGACCATGCTGGCAAACTGCACCGCACTCTTAAAGTGTGTCCAAACCATTGACTGGTACTGTACATACATTCAGGCACACACTTTGCTAACACAGAGCTGTAATGAACTTCACCCAGATACAGTATCACTAACTGTAAACCAGTCCCAAAAATATTGATCTTTTTATGATTTTGGAGGGTTACCTCCATACAGCACACTTAAAAATCTCTCCTGTACAGATCCTCAACCTTCAGCTCTTACTAAACCAAAAAAGAAGTCAAGGCTGCTGTCTATCAATCTACCGGCTTCATCATAAATCAGTGATGACTCAAAGGTCAAGTCCCCCTTCGCAGAGCTTGCTGGCGCATGTCCAATCATGGATAGGCATTTTACAGTGAGGGAAACATTTATTTGATCTCCTGCTGATTTTGAATGTTTGCACACTGACAAAGAAATGATCAGTCTATACATTTATTGTAGGTTTATTTAAACAGTGAGAGACAGAAAAACAACAAAATATCCTGAAAAACACATGTAAAAAAAGCTATGAATTGATTTTACCCACTCCTCTTTGTAGATCTGCTCCTAGTAATTAAGGTTTCGAGGCTGATGTTTGGCAACTCGAATCTACAGCTCCCTCCACGATATTCTAAGTGATTAAGGTCTGGAGACTGGCTAGGCCACTCCAGGACCTTATTGTTCTTCTTCTTGAGCCACTCCTTTGTTGTCTTGGCTGTGTGTTTTGGGTCATTGTCATTCTGGAATACCCATCCACGACAAGAGCCAAATAGTGATGGCTAGATGACTAGGTCAGAGCATCTCCAAAACTGCAGCCCTTGTGGGTTGTTCCTGGTCTGCAGTGGTCAGTACCTATAAAAACTGGTCCAAGGAAGGAAAAGCTGTGAACCAGCGACAGGGTCATGGGTGGCCAAGGCCCATTGATGCACGTGGCGAGCGAAGTTTGGCCCATGTGGTCCCATCCAACGAACAAGCTTCTGTAGCTCAAATTGCCGAAAAAGTGAATGCTGGTGCTGAGAGAAAGGTGTCAGAACACAAAGTGCATTGCAGTTTGTAGCATATCTAGCTGTGTAGCCACAGACGCTGCAGGCCCCTGTACCACTGCTGAAAGCACCGACAATGGGCACGTGAGCATCGGAACTGGACCACAGAGCAATAGAAGGTGTAAAGATCTGCTGAATCACATTTTCTTTTCCATCACGTGGATGGCCGGGTGAGTGTGCGTCGCTTCCCTGGAGAACACATGGTTCCAGGACGCACTATGGCAAGAAGGCAAACATGGCAGAGGCAGTGTGATGCTTTTGGCAATGTTCTGCTGGGAAACTTGAGTCCTGTAGATGTTACTTTGACACATACCACCTACCTGAGCATTGTTGCAGACCATGTGCACCCTTTCATGGCAACGGTATTCCCTGAGGGCATAGGGCCTCTTTCAGCAGGAAAATGCACCCTGTCATAAAAACAAAAATGGTTCCAATCAAGCACATGTGCTGGACAAACAGGTCCAATCCATGGAGGTCCCACCTCGCAAATTACAGTACTTAAAGGATCTGCTCCTAACATCTTGGTGCTAGATACCACAGCACACCTTCAGAGGTCTAGTGGAGTCCATGTCTTGATGGGTCAGGGCTGTTTTGGCGGCAAAAGGGGAAACTACACAGTATTAGACAGGTGGTCACAACTCAATTTTCAAGTTGTTGGCGGCTCTGCGATTAAATCCAGTAACCTTCCGCTCAGTAACCCTCCGCTTAATGGTCAGATGCTTTAAACGCTAAGCTACAGTTGGCCCAGGCACGCACACACGCACACACGCACACACGCACACACGCACACACACACGCACACACACACACACACACGCTGACAGACAGTAAGGATCAAACATAGACGTATATACAAAGGTTTGATGGTGGTACCGAGTTTCTTGCAAGCCTCCTTTGAAAGGTTGCTTCCCACAGTTCTGGTGCTGTTGCCCCAAAATTGCTAATATGGAAGGCGTTGAGCCTAAATACAACAATTAGCCACAAAAAATTTATAAAATACAATAAGTCAGGCAATATTAGCCTAGGGTGCATCAACCTCAGCTGGGAGTGGGTAGAAATTGTCTACACTGAAGGTTAATCAGCATGGGTACAAATCGTTAGCAACCAGGCCTAATGACAGCACTCAAGAGTTTGACCGTTGTGTTCAGGTGCTATGTTCTTTGTGAGTAGCCTCCATGTAAAACCCATCTGTGAAGAGGTGTTGGAAACACATGCTTCTTATTATATACTAATACAAACCATCTTTTAAACATTAGAGTAAATTCCTCCTCCATGGTACCAATTTTTTATTTTTTTATTACACCGAAGAGTAACTTATAATCATATCACCGTTAACTTGTTTACTTAAAGGAATAGTTTGTCCAAAATTCACATATTTCTCAGTCAACTCACCAAAACATAATCCTGAAGACAGTGATTTTACAAACAATCCCTTATTCAGCTCTGTCCCAGTCTGTAATTAACATTATTAGCATCGTTCAAATTCATGAATGGAAACAGTTTGTACCCTTAACGCTAAGCGGTTAGAGTGGAAAACCACTTGAAAACATTCCAAACACAGACAAGTGGCGTTGTTTGCCTCAAAGAACCAAATGCCTCAAATAACAAAATAAAGTTTCAACTTTCGCAATATATTTCTCATTTCAAATAAACAGGTACTTTTTGTGTGTACTGGTCCGTTATATTCACAGTTGAATCAATCCACGCGTTCTTTCAGGAAAATTAAGTTTATACATCACAGCAAACTAAAGTTCGTTTTCACTAGTTAGAAAGCAAGTTATCTATCAAAGACCTTTCATCTTTGATATTCGTCTCAGACAGTCAAACTTAATTTGCTTGAGAGAGAAAGGAAAATACATATATATATACATATATAAAAAGGGCACTTGTTTAGTAGTGACTGACTGCTTTGGCCTGGTTAATATGGAACAATGGTGTTGGCTTGCAAACTTAAATCGGCACATTAATAATGACACTTGGCATATGGGTGGTGCACTTTATTAGCAGGATTTGCACAGAACATTTTCTAAGAAACATTTAGTCTTCTTCATCTTCATCCGCTTATCCATTGTTGGGTAGCGGGGGCAGCAGCTCCAGCAGGGGAGCCTAAACTTACCTTTTATTATCTAACATTTAGTGATGCACTTTATTCATGTTAGATACTTGTTACATTGATTGATTGTCTACGGGCAGAGTGAGCACTCAGCACGACCTGAAAGGGAGAGCGGCGTTAGATTAAACTCTGATGATATTATGGTGTGTTAGGTAATAATTGACAAAAGAACTGTTAAGTCAGGGTTTATTTAAATTGATCCTGTTATATCTATATGTCTATGTGCGTATATATCATAGTAGGAATGTGCTAGAGCAATAGTGGGTGGAACATCGTTTTAATTGTTGGTATAATCACATACCTGTCCAGGGTGTTCGGCCAAAAAAGTCTCTGTGTCTACGAGATAAACACAGAA
Organism: Esox niger; assembly: GCA_016801105.1. Taxonomy (NCBI): domain Eukaryota; kingdom Metazoa; phylum Chordata; class Actinopteri; order Esociformes; family Esocidae; genus Esox; species Esox niger. The sequence continues at coordinate 94,744 of JACXGJ010000826.1, read as the reverse complement.
ATAAACGTTCTGGAAGAGACCAAGTGGTAGGATAGGAGACGGTGACTTGTATGTTTGTACTTATGTATATTTATTGTAACTGCTTTATGTGTTTGCTAGGTGGTAACCAGCAGGGGGTGAAGGATTATGTATATTATGTTTTGAATTTTCTAAGATGCTATAGTCATGTGAGAATATAGTGAGAACACCTACTCATTGAACCATGAAATCTTGTAGCCTGAGAACACAGTATAAAGCACACCAGTTTCCATCTATCTGTGTGTTGTTGGTTACGTCTCACTTCCTGGGTTGCTACCTGTAGGTATATACATTTGGGGTTTCAATAAAAATCAGTATGCTTTGGTATACCAAACCATCACTTTGGACTCTTTGTTTACTGCCTATTCCAGCCACTAAATGGTCATTCTATATATATATATATATATACACAGTGTATATAAAAAGTCTACACACCCCTGTTAATAGGTTTTTGTGATGTAAAAGAATGAGACAAAGAAACCATGTCAGACCTTTTTCCACTAATTGTGAGCTATAATGCAACAATCCAACTGAAAAACAAACAGAAATCTTCAAGGGGGAAAAATGAAAAATAAAACCTTACAATAACCTGGTTGCATAAGTGTGCACACGCCCTTATAACTGGGGATAAGGCTGTGTTCAGAATAAACCAATCACATTCAAACAGAATAGAAGTCATTACACACCTCCCATCTTTTAGAGTGACTGAATAATCACTAATAAAGTTCAGCTGTTCATTTTCTTAGTTGCATCTCAGAGCAAAACCATGGTCCGCAGAGAGCTTCCAAAGCACCAGAGAGCATCTCACTGTTTAAAGATATCATTCAGGAGATGGATACAAAATAATTTCCAAAGCATTAGATATACCATAGAACACAGTGAAAACAGTCATCATTAAGTGGAGAAAATATGGCACAACAGAGATGTTACCAAGAACTGGACGTCCCTCCAAATTTAATGAAAACTGGTCAGGGAAGCTTCCAAGAGGCCTACATCAACATTTAAAAATCTGCAGGAATTTCTGGCAAGTATTTCTGGCAAGTACTGTCTGTGTGCTACATGTGACAACAGTCTCCCATATTCTTCATATGAATGGGCTATGGGGTATGGTGGCAAGGTGGAAGCCTTTTCTTACAAAGGAAAAACATCCAAGCCCAGCTGAAGTTTGCAAAAACAAACATCAAGTCTCCCAAAAGCATGGTGTTATGGTCTGATGAAACCAAGGTAGAATTGTTTGGACATGTTTGGCGCAAAAAGCACACTGCACCTCACCCAAAGAACACCATACCCACAGTGAAGCATAGTGGTGGCAAAATCATGTTTTGGGGCTGTTTTTCTTCAGCTGGAACCAGGTCCTTGGTCAGGGTGGAAGGAATTATGAACAGTTCCAAATACCAAGCAATTTTTGGAAAAAACCTTCAGGCGTCTGTTAGAAAGATGAAGAGGAAGTTCACCAGCCAGAGCCCAGACTTGAATCCAATTGAACATTTGTGGGGTGATCTGAAAAGGGCTGTGCCATGCTAATAGACTCCTACCCAAAAAGACTGACTGCTGAAATAAATTGAAAAGGTGCTTCAACAAAGTATTAGTTTGAGGGTGTGTACACTTATGCAACCAGGTTTTTGCAAGATGTATTATTTTTTTTCCCCTCCTGCAAAGATTTCAGTTTGTTTTTCAATTAAATTGCTCACGTTATAAGTCTTTGGTCAACCCTCAAATTGAGATCAGTGCTGAAATCCATCTCTAAGCATCATAGGAAAGTCCTAATTAAATCTCTGCAATCAGCACTGTTGAACTCTTTCTGTGGATAAATCTTGTTTATAGGACGCACAGTTTAAAAGCCTGCTGACCAATGGGCCATCCGAGTGCCGAAAGGTCCTTTGGCAGTTAATTTAAATATTTAAAACACTTGCAGTTTCACATTTGCATTGCCCTGAGATAGGGACCTGGGAAGCATTCCCCGGCCCATCGCACTCTAGCAAATCCACACATCATGGCTTTAAGTTAGAGCAGAGTTCTCCAAGCACATTGGTCCTGGCTAACCTGGTGGTGTGAGCAGCGAAGTCAGAAGCATCTCTGACATGGTCCCAGATTCAGCTATTACGAGCACATTGGAATTTATGCAATAATACATTTTTGTAACTCTTTAATTGGATGAAATTTGGAGAAAGAAAGGAAGGAACCAAAAGTTTAATTATAATTCATCGTGGAATGTGCATTGAAACTTCAGAATAGTTTGAACATCTATGTTTTGTTAAGTAGATTTTTGCTGTTTAAATGTGTTCTTGTTATGAAATCCTGGTAGTCTGGTCGGGTTCGGTCTTCTGTAATTGTCCCTGGTACCTGCTGAATGTTGCTCTTCTGCTACTGTATGTAATGTTTGTTCCTCTGTCTCTTTCTGTTAGTCTTTCACACACTTTCTCCTTTTGTTTCTTTCTGTCAATACCTTACCTTCTTACCCTCTCTTTCTCTTCCTTACACTTTCTTTTCCTTTCCCTTTCTCAGAGAGAGAGGTTTAGTCATTGGATACCCACATGTTGTATGACAAGCTAGGTCAATGCAGCACACATACACACACAAACACAAAGGCGGTCATCATTCCTGTGGTGTGATACTGTGCGTTACTATGAGAGTGTTACAGGGAAGGTGTTGACTAGTCGGCCAAGTCTACCATGGGACAATGCATGTAACACTGCAGATCCTAATTCTAGCCCTGGTTTGGTTGTGTCAGGAAATCCTCTTCCTAAAGCAGTTATTTAACTGCAGTGAAAGAATATGCATGTGTTTATATAAAAACAGCGTGCAAATATTAGAGTATCTTTGTGTCTTGCCATTTTCTGTAATATTACTTTAATTGATTTGTAGTTTTAATGTCTTTTAATTGAATGTAATCACAACTCATTGTGTGAAAAGAGTAGCTGCTGCATGTACAATAGGTAATTGTGATTTTAATACAACACTTGAGACATTTTGCCAGCATAATGATGGATGCGAGGTTCAGTGAGCCCTGCTGACCTGATGAATACATTTCCCTGACATCTGTAGACTAGTGTCAGCTCCCAAAGCTAAAGCCTCTCTCAGTTGCAGATGGTAAACATAATTATTGTCCTGGAATGTCACACTGTAAGACTCAAGCCTCCTATTAGCTGTAGTGTCTTTACCTCGTCTTTTCACCGCTCTCCAGACACACACCAAAGCATCGGTACAATATCCACGGAGAGAGAAATAGAGACGTAAAAGTGCCCAAAGGATGTCACTGTTATTATTCCTCCTATCCCTATCTTCACCGATCATTCACACCCTCTCTCCATCTGAGGGTAGCCCTTGCTTTGTTCTTTATGATCAATCTACAAAACCTCATCAGCAGCATGGTACAGTTTTATTTCTTCATTCTGCAAAGTTGAAAAGTAGGCATGCAGGGAGGGAGATCACAAAGTCTTATTAAAAGACATTAATGGAAAAAAAGAGCGAATAGACACAAAGATTTTGAGAGGTTTAAGCTATTATTCTTTTCTTCACATCATTGTAATGTTCATTCTGGGAAAAATTTAAATGGGCTTCAGTGGACTTCTGGCATTAAAATCAGTCATATCTAACCCATACTCTGATGATTTGTTAACAGTAAGCGTGACATTTTGGGTAATGCCTTTTCGTCACGGGGTTGGACGGAGATGAGTTTTTTCAAATGTAACATTTGGTTCTTTTAATTTCAAGTTTGTGTAAGATTTAGGGCTTACACAAATGTTAGGATTTCAAGCTAACTGCTCTGCGTCTTTCATTGTCTGGTTGAAAAAAAAACATGTGCAAAGAAAGAGGAAAAGCAGAATGCAGAAAAAAGCATGGTTTAGAATTATCAATAGAAAATGATGATAGAGTGCCTTTTGTCTTGGATCTTGGTCGGGATCTAACCTTATTTAACACAATCGCCTCAGAAGCCATAAACAAATTACACTATAACCAATATGCAGAGATCTCCAATCAGCCCATGATAGACATGCACATTAATCAGAATCACCTTTTATTCTCTGAATACTTTTACATATACCCAAAATGTCAGTTGGTCGAATGGTGCTGCTAGTGGTAGAAAACATTTAGACAGAGGATACACAGTGACACAGTGTCAAACACATGTATCCTAAACACAGTCATTTTAACACAGCGCCCTGATTCTGACCTAGTTGCTTACTCTGAAATGCCTTTTTCTGGAAACTGCGATATGCTTTGACCCACAATGTCCCCCCCTCCATTTCTTACTTTGGCATCCAAGCCCCGCTTGGCCACTACATCTCTTACATAACTGGTATTTTTGTCTGATTATATTTTCATACTTCATCCTTAAAAACCTAAACATTGCATAATTTCAAGGACAGGATATCAAGTCAGGGCTTTATTCTGATGCATGTTTCTTTTCCTTGTGAGGCTACGGTCAGAATGTTGGCGAGTCACAATGTTGGAATGTGTAAAAGAGAACAACAGATGTCGCCTGACCACGCCCCTCTCCTCAATCACAACCGAAAAGAGGAGGCAAGAGGGCGGAACGAATGAGACGAAGCGGAGAGAAAGCGAGCAAGGGGATGAACACTACAGGAGATCTCAATCTGGACACGTGCGTGGACGCGCGCAGACACTGCAGTGGCATAGTGAGACGAGAGTACTGCATGTTTCTTTTGGCCGGTGTGTGGTAGTGTTACCATGGTCTAGGCCTCCAGGTTAGACAAGATAACAGAGGATTAGCATGCATTACCAGCCAACGCAACGGGCATGTGAGTGTGCAAGCACGCGCACACAACAGGCATGTGTAAACAGACACCGACATGGGCAGCCAGCCAGTATTTGTCCGAGTGGTGGCGACTGGGATGAGGCCATTGTAATGAGTAACAACAGAGCCATGTGCTGAGGGGGAATAACGGTTATGAAGAGACTGTAATCCTTTAATTATTACCAACAGCAGCACAGCTAGAAAACCGTGATGAACCATTCAGGTCTGCATCCATCTGAGGAATCATCCACTTCGGGGAAATACACAAGGTTAAAAGACACACCCAGCAATCAGAAATGTCAGAGAAAATAATGAATACGTTGAAAACAGTTAATAATGGTTTGTCTTTTTAAGGGCTACAGCTCAACTCCTTGTTTCGGCCTAAAGCTATGCCACGAACACAGACAGTCGTTTCTTCTATACCAACATTTCCAACCATTCCGATGGGTGGGGCAGAGCCAGAACACACGGTGTGCAGCAGAACATTTGACATTTGGCTTTGAAACTTGTTGTGGAAAACCCAGTCATTGAAAATGTTGCCTTGTACAGCCTTTAATAATGTCTTCAATAATGTAGTGAACAACGGAGAAGTGGAAAATGTCAGTGTACGTGGTCAGGCAAATTAATCGTTTCTTTATAATGAGTCTAGATGAGAAAGAGAGGAAGACTCTTTAAATCTTGGATGAATATAAGATCATAAATAAACCCCTCAATTATGCAATAGAAAAGTTGAAAGACGTACAGACGGGGGTAGTGAAATAAAGACTAGTCTCTACTGTATGATTAGGTTTGTTTATATTTGGATATCTTCTATTCCCAATAAGAAATGTATGCATCATTTTTTCCACCTTTGACACAGAGTATCCATGGCCTGGCGTAGCCACAGCTCCCCACTTCCCTTACGTCAACAGTGCCTTCTGACTGCATGCTAATCCAAACTGATCCATGTCGGACAAGGCAAGTGGAGGTAATATGACTTGAGTTGAAATAGTGGGTGGAAGTGAGGTAGTTACATCCACTAAGCCCCTCCCACTATAAAATCTACCATTTACAGAAAACTAATTACTTCCTCTGACTCTAACACACACTTTTCTGCTGCAAACAAAACAAGTAATGTCCTTGCTTCCCGGTCTACAATAAAAGTTACAATTCCAGCAGGATTGGATGGATGCTGAAAGCCTATGGATGAGGTTGATCAGTATGCGACTTGATGTGTCGTATATGTCACTGAAGTGCATTTCATTCAAGGCAGTATAGATCGTCTCAACGGCTGACTGAAACTGACATTACGCGAGGACAGACGGCTTTTACAGATGTTTTACATCAACCCGGCTGTAATCAAATTAAGCCCTTTTGAATCATTACAATGTCCACAGAAAGCGTAGCAACTAACAACATAACAATAAAAGGATATTACAGCAATATCTCAATCGTCCTCCCTCCCTCCAAACAATGGCTTATCAAAGCCCATAGCTCTACTGAGTAATACATCTATGAACACTATTTTCATAACAATTTATTTTTAGCGATAAGGTGCATACAGCCCTTAGCTGTGGAAATTGGTCATTCACCAAAACTGAGGTGCATAATTGTAAAGCAGTCACCAATGTGTTTAGAACAACAACATGTTGTATAGTCTTATGTAGCAGAGCATTCAACCAATGAGCATTTAGAGCTCAACCATGTAACCCTGCACACCATTCCCTCTGTTGCCATATTTGTTCCAGTGTACTCAGCATCTCTGTTTTTCATTATTTGCTGTTCTTCATGTCATGCTGCGTTCCCTCTCTCTTTCTCTTTAATTGTTAGCCCAGGTCAAGCACTGAACCATTCAGGTTGAAATTGTAAAGCTGGGATTGTTGGAAGCTGGGACAATTGCATGCATACATTGGATGTGACGCAAATACAAAAGGGGTAATTGCCACAGTAAGAGAAAATAGCATTTACAATTGGTGTGATTTTGAGCCACAGAAAAGATTCATTTTTGAGGCAGAAATAAATAAATATAAAAAAGAATTGCCAATAAAAGCAGACATTGTCTACTTGGAGGACTATTTGGAGTGTCGCTCACTGTGGACTGTTTGATTAGAATGCCCAGACTTTCGGCACTGAGATTCATGGAAAGAAAGTTGACCCAAACGCACCTCATTCAAGCTAAGACAAAAAGGTCATTAAATGAGAGAAATCTCCAAAGCTATAATAAATTGATACATAGTTGGCCTGTGTACTGGGTTGCGTGTTTGTTTCATTCGATCAATACAGGCTATAAGTGGCTCTGGATTAAGAGCTTTGCAAATGACTAAAATACAAAGAAATATAGAGAAAAACATCTAACAGAAACTTAAGAAACAAAATGCATTACAGCCTTTTCTGAATGTATTTAACAAAGAGGCATTGAATTCACAAACTGTGGTAATGTACACAACCATGCCTTAAACAGCGAGGTACACAGGAACACAGAAGAGTTTTCACTGCAGGATCACATACTGTTGCACTGTTACGCACTTGACACACACAGTCACACACACACCATAAAGGCAGTAACCCCCAATTCACCATATAAAGGATGAATACTGCATGAAGACCCAGTGCTGCTAAACAACATGGTCTATGTAAATTGTTAATTCACCAATGATCTCTTTCTCTGTCACTATTACATTTCAATTTTTCTATAGTATTCTATTTGAGCTAAGCAATTTAAGATATATTCTAAGGAGACCAGTGTGTTACTAAGGAGTAAATAACTTATTCTTGTATGCTTATTTTGCTATGGGTGTTTTGGAGAATTCGTGATGATATAATAACAAAACTTTACGCGGCCAACAATATTAATACTAATAATATTAAGCATTTGGTATAAGCTGTGGGTCAGCCCTCCAATCAAAATGGTGGAGCTGAGGTTGTTCAAATTCACGTTCCAAGTCAAATGCGCATCAAATAGGGGGACCCAATGTGACAAATAGGCTACTTCACTGTCAGAAAAGATCATGAATTCTGAGTGCTGAAAACAGAGAAAAACATGCTTTAGTCAAGCAGTTCATTTGGCAATAGAAACCAAGCCACTGCTGCCAGTTAGCTCCAGTGATTTTTAGCGTAATATTGTATTAAACGTTAGCAGGATTAGGTTTAATAGATTCAGAAAAATAGAGACTAAGCTACTTGTAATAAAGCCTAACACATCAACATCATACAGTAACACAAGGAATTTTCATATTAAACATTAGTCGTCTTTTATTACAATAAAACTGTTTATTTAAGAATGGATTCTATAGTTGGTTACTGTCTGTGCATTTTAATTGTTTTATTAATGTACAGTGGATATAAAAAGTCTACATACCCTTGTTAAAATGCCAATTCTTTGTGATGTAAAATGTTTTGACAAAGCTAAATCATGTCAGAACTTTTTCCACATTTAATGTGACCTATAACATGAACAATTCAATTGAAAAACAAAGGGAAATCTTTGAGGGGGAAATATAAAAAATAAAAACTCACAACAACCTGGTTGCATAAGCGTGCACACCCTTAAACTAATACTTTGTTGAGGCACCTTTTGATTTTATTACAGCACTCAGTCTTTTTGGTAGGAGTCTATTAGCATGGCATGTTAATGTGGCAATATTTGCCTACTCTTTGCAAAAGCACTCCAAATTTGTGAGATTTCAAGGACATCTATGCACAGCCCTCTTCAAATCACCTCACAGATGTTCAATTGGATTCAGGTCTGTGCTCTGGCTGGCCCGTTCCAAAATGCTCATCTTCTTCTGGTGAAGACATGATTTGTGGATTTGGATGTGTGCTTTGGGTCGCTTTCTAATGGACGCCGGAAGGTTTTGTTCCAAAACTGCCGGGTATTTGGAACCATACATAATTCCCTCCACCCTGACAAAGGCCCCGGTTCCAGCTGAAGAAAAACAACCGCAAAGTATGATGCTGCCATCACCATGCTTCACTGTGGGTATGGTGTTCTTTGGATGATGTGCAGTGTTGTTTTTGCGCCAAACATACCTTTTGAAATTATGGCAAAAACGTTCAACCTTGGTTTCATCAGCCCATAACACATTTTTCCACGTGCTTTTGGGAGACTTGATATGTTTTTGGAAACTTCAGCCGGGCTTTGGTGTTTTTCTTTGTAAAAAAAAGGCTTCCGTCTTGCCACCATACCCCATAACCCATTCATATGAAGAATACGGGAGATTTGTGTCACCTGTTGCACACAGCCAGTACTAGCCAGAAATTCCTGCAGCTCCTTTAATGTTGCTGTAGGCCTCTTGGATGCCTCCCTGACCAGCTTTCTTCTCATCTCTTCATCAATTTTGGAGGGACGTCCAGTTCTTGGTAATGTCTCTGTGGTGCCATTTTTTCTCCACTTGATGATGTCTGTCTTCCCTGTGTTCCATGTTATATCTAATGCTTTGGAAATTCTTTTGTACCCTTCTCCTGACTGATATCTTTCAACAATGAGATCTCTAATGCTTCGGAAGCTCTCTGCGGACCATGACTTTTGCTCTGAGATGCAACTAAGAAAATGTCAGGAAAATCCTTCTAGGAAAGCAGAGCTTTATTTGTTATTAATCAGTCACTTTAAATGATGGGAGGTGTGTAATGACTTCTACTTAACATGAGTTTGAATGTGATAGGTTAATTCTGCCACATCCCCAGTAATAAGAGGGTGTGCACACTTATGCAACCAGGTTATTGTAAGATTTTATTTTTCATTTCTCCCCCTCAAAGATTTCAGTTTATTTTTGAATTGAATATAGGTCACATTAAAAGTGGAAAAAGTTGATATGATATATCTTTGTATCATTCTTTTTCATTAAAAAATGGCATTTTAACAGGGGTGTGTAGACTTTTTATATCCACTGTACATCTTTATAAACATTAATCATGTGACATTTTTCTGACCAGCAGGTGAAACCATGGTGAAGTGAGTTTGATCATTGTTGCTTTCCTGAGAAACCAAGTTGTCCACATGAAAGGCTGTGTCTTTAGCCACTACACCACTGAGCTATACATTTGCCAGGTGTCGGTATAGCTTCTTGACATTAAATAATTCTGCAACGCATTAACATCTCACCAAGCTTGAATATTACATTAACACCATTGTGTTAAACTGAGTAACGTTTCTTATTAAGTTTACCTCCACCACAAATAGCATATATGAACTATGTGGCTTTCGCCACAGTAGTTTTTTTGTCAATCTCATCTGTAAATGTAATAGCAAAGTCATTCATGAATTTAATTCATAAATGACATTGACACAAAAACGACGATCTCAATATACAGTCCCCTCCAAAAGTATTGGAACGGTAAGGCAAATTCCTTTGTTTTTGTTGTCCACTGAAGACATTCGGGATTAAGATCAAAAGATGAGTATGAGACAAAAGATCAGAATTTCAGCTTTCATTTCCTGGTATTCACATCTAGATGTGTTAAACCACTCAGGACATACCACCCTTTGTTTGAACCCACCCATGACAGATGTTTCTTGTTGCCCAGGTATTTGCCTGTTAGGTAGATTGTTCAAACATTAAATAGCTCTGCATGACCAGTCAAAGTTTCAATCCTTGGTTTAAATCTATAAAGAATGCATTTCTTGTTAAAGAGGATAAACCAACATGAAGACCAGAGAGCTGTTGATGGGAAAAAAGCAAGAGGAAAATCAACCAGAACCATTGGACACACATTGGACATAGCAAGCACAACCATTTGGAATGTCCTGAAAAACAAAGACACTACTGGTGAACTGAGCACCAGATGTCGAACAGGTCAGCCAAGGAAAACAACAGTAGTTGATGACAGAAAAATCGTGAGATCTTTGAAGAAAACCCCAAAAACATCAGTAAGTGACATCACCAACGACCTACACAGTTCAGGGTTGAAGGTATCACTATCCACTGTTCGAAGACTCAGAGAGCAGAAATATATAGGCCACACCACAAGATGCAAACCACTCATCAGCAGTAAGAATTGGAAAGCCAGATGGAAATTTGCAAAGAAGTACAGAGATGAGCAGCAAAAGTTCTGGAACACAATCTTATGGACTGATGAGACCAAGATTAATATCTACCAAAGCGATCTGTAGGCAAAAGTGTGGAGAAAGAAAGGAACTGCTTATGCTCTGAAGCATTCAAGCTCATCTGTGAAGAATGGCGGAGGTAATGTTATGGCTTGGGCGTCCATGGGTGCTTCTAGAACAAGCTCAATAATATTTATTGATGATGTAACTGATGATGGTAGCAGCAGAATGAATTCAGAAGTTTACAGAAACATTTTGTCTGCCAATTTACGGAGAAATGCATTGAAACTAATCTGGAGGAAGTTTATCATGCAGCAGGACAATGACCCACAGCACACTGCCAACAAAACAAAGGACTTCATCAGGGGAAAAAAGTGGAAGGTTTTAGACTGGCCAAGTCAATCACCTGACCTTAACCCAATAGAGCATGCATTTAACCTCCTTAAGAGGAGACTGAAGGGAGAAACACCCCGAAACAAACAAGAACTGAAAGAAGCTGTGGTAAAAGCCTGGAATAGCATCACAAATTAAGAATCCAACAGTTTGGTGAGGTCGATGAGCCGCAGGCATTAGACATTTATTGCAAGCAAGGGTTATGCCACCAAATATTTAATGTTGTTTACTTTAAGATTATACAAACTGTGATATGTGCTAAGTTCTTTAACACATCTAGATGTGAATACCAGGAAATTAAAGCTGAAATTCAGAACTCTCTCATACTCATCTTCTGATTTTAAACCCAAATGTCTTCAGTGACCATCAAAAACAAAGGAATTTGCCTTGCTGTTCCAATACTTTTGGGGGGAAATGTAGGTGACAATAGCAGACTTTTTCTTCAAATTTTTTGTCTACCCTAAACAAATTCTCTTTTGCCACTGTCCATTTTAACAGCTAATTAACCATTCATGAATGACATTGATGCAGTATCAATATAACTGACTCTTTTGTCAAGTGAAAAGATTAGAGAATCATGTAGTCAGCGAAGTGTTCGTCCATCCTGAACAAATCCGAATATCCACCAGAACAGTTTAATTGTAGGTTTCCTATTAAATAGCTACTGTACTGAAGGTTGTAGCTAGCTAAGCTTTTGTCTGTATTGAACAAATCCTAAGGCATTATGCGTTTTGACTGTGACGGGAGACAGAACTGTTGTTCTGTCACCCTTGTCCCTAACCACTATACTATTTAAGAAGGGGTAGTCCATCACTCACTGACTCAGTCGGTCAGTCAGTGACATTAGCTCTTTTATGCTGGCTCCACTTACATGGTCCAGCAAAAACAGACTGAGATAGAAAGCAATACAGAGGGAGAGAAATCCCACTGGGCACACATTGGTTGAATCAACAGTGTTTCAAAATAATATGTCTTGTGATGTGGAATCGGCATGGAAAATGTATATTTGCAAAAAAAGTAAACAACGAGTATCTAATTGAAACCAGCAATGTAAACAAGATTCTAAATTGACAAATCTAATTGGTAGCACTTTAACATGTTAAAAAACAGGAGAAGCACAAGAGAAAATGTGGTTCACAGAGAAAACGTGGTCCAACGAGAAAACGTGGTCCAACGAGAAAACGTGGTCCAACGAGAAAAGGTGGTCCAACGAGAAAAGGTGGTCCAACGAGAAAATGTGGTCCAACAAGAAAACGTGGTCCAACAAGAAAACGTGATCCAACGAGAAAACGTGGTCCAACAAGAAAACGTGGTCCAACGAGAAAAGGTGGTCCAACAAAAAAACGTGGTCCACTAAGAAAAGGTGGTGCAGATAGAAAAGATGGTTCAAAGAAAAAAGTTGGTCCGGCCACGCCCATATGTTCCCGCCTCTAGGGACCTTGTCAGGGGAGGTCAGAGGGTTCCCAGGAAGCAGCTTGAGCCCGAGACAAGAAGTACAGAGATTAAAAACGTGCCACCAGGCAAGGCTGCAAAAACCCCAACAGGAGCCTGCCCCGGAGTTGACACTGCCTCCCCAAAAAGGCCATTTGACCTTTAATTTCTCTCTCACCAACTCCCCTTGCACTTCTCATTTTCTTAATGAAATGCCCTCCAGGGCCTGAAACACACCCTCTGTGTCAGTTCCCTATTTACATTTTTCTTTGCATGGTACCGACTAGACTCTATTCGCATTGTCTCTACTCGCTTTAGGAGCTTTTCCACTGCATGGTAAATGCTCAACAATACTCGCCTTTTCTGCTTTTCAATTAGAATAGTACCTGGTATCAGTACCTGGTATTTTAGCGAGTATTCAGAACAGGGCCGTAATTACAAAATACACTGAAAAAAGTTATAAACGCAATACTTTTGTTTTTGCCCCCATTTATCATGAGCTGACCTCAAAGACCTAAGACTTTCTCTATGTAGACAAAAGGCAATTTTCTCTCAAATTATTGTTTACAAATCTGTCTAAATCTGTGTTAGTGAGCACTTCTCCTTTGCCGAGATAATCCATCCACTGCACAGGTGTGGCATATCAAGATGCTGATCAGGCAGCATGAGTATTGCACAGGTGTACCTTAGGCTGGTCACAATAAAAGGCCACTAGAAAATGTACAGTTCAATGCTGTCGTATACGCGGATCCAGAGCATCCCAAACAACTCAATGGGTGGCATGTCCAGTGAGTATGCTGGCCATGCACAAACTGAGATGTTTCCAGCTTCCTGGAATTGTGTACAGATCCTTGCAACATGGGGCCGTGCATTATCATGCTTCAACATGAGGTGATGGTCGTGGATAAATGGCACAACAATGGGCCTCAGGATCTCATCACGGTATCTCTGTGCCATCAATAAAATGTGCCTGTGTTTGTTGTCCATACATAAATCTGCCATCTGCTATTTATTATATAAAACAATAAAAATAACTATGCAAATAAAATAACCTGTACAGTGGTAGTGCTACATATCACTACCTGGCACAACAGTGCACAGAAACCCAGCAGGCTGTTAATGTTACTCATCGCCACAAATTAATTACTTTTACACAATATACACAAAAAAGTCACTATACATTGTCCATAACTGCATCACTTACAAGCAAAGCTTCTACAGGGCTCAAAACAGGAAGATCGATAAAGATTACAATATTCTTGCAAAGGAAAGAATACTTTGTTCACCACGTGTTCAAATTAATGAACTATGACCTGAGTCACATGGCCATAAGGAACAATCAGAAACCTGAAGTGACTACTGAAAATTGTTTGCTAAAAAGCATCAGTAATTGAGTGTAAACAAAAGTTTTTGGTCAAAACGGGACAATTTACGAGTGCTAATCAATCAACCATCAAATTGGTGTCCATGTGCGTATTCATATAATGTTGATGTCTTACATTAATGATTTTGTTAGAATTGTCAGAAAGTCCAGGAGAAGTCTGAGTAGTGTAAATTATTTATATTGCGCTGCATGTAATTTGTGCAGACAGTGGTCGACTTCATTGATTGCATATTCGTATAGTATACTGTATTGTTTTATTTGCTTATGGTAAATAGCATTATTAGTGTTTGTTTGCTTAATGTTCAAGCATTTTTATTAGTCAGCTTTCATTCTCAGTGTGTTTTCTGGGCAGCCTCAGAAAAGTAAGCTGAGAGCACTGAGAAAATGAGTACCAGTCAGATGATACAAGTATACAGTAGCACAAGAGGGAGTCAGTGTTTATTTATATAATAATCATTGCCATTTAGATCAGTAATGGTTAATAATCCATGGCTGAACATGGCAAGAAACTTGTTTATTTGTTTGTGCCTCTGTGACATAAGCTAAACATCTAGCTGGCTAGCTCATCATGTCTCAGACTAAACTGTACACAAAAAATATAGAAAGGAGTGGGAATCAAACCCTGAATTCAAAGGCTATTTCAAGCCGTTTATGAGGACGATTATGCAAATTAGTGAAGACGTCATTTAGCATAGTCCAGCGACTTTTAGGACAGTTAATAGCTACTTTCCTTGCGGAGGAGTTGGCAACACTGTGTTAGCCGCCCAGTGTCAGAGAATGGTTTCATGAGACAAGAACGGTGCATCTTAGCGGGTCTGTCCCAGGAGTTCTTGCATTGAAATGGGTTAATATCAGTGCCTGTACATAGGATCAGAGTAGTAATTTGGGCGATCGTATTTTCCCCAAACACCCCTCGGTTTTGACCTATGCACTGCGGTTGAAATCAACGCGCTATCCCCGTGAGAGAAATGCAAAGACGCACAGTTTTTGTAGCCTACTGAAGGACCTTGTCCCTTTCCTCTGGGATTTTCTATAGGCATTGCAGTGGTCAAAGTTGTAATGTCAAGCCAAACAGAAGCAGCCTACCAAACTTTCTAACAATTTTTGCAGTCTGCAATGTATTAAGACAAAAGGTTATTGCTCACACGTGCTTCCTCGCTACTATTGGTATAAACGCTGCCTTGTGCACAGTAGGCTACTCTTGAGTCAGTCGGCAAGGTATTATAGCCAGCAAATAATAAGACAATTATCTATACATTTTAATCAGGATGGAGGGGTTATGTAGGTTGTTTTAATTGGGTTGGTGTTGAGTTGTTAAGTGTATACATTTAAATCTAACAGAACATTGCAGTTATGTCATCTTTTATACTGCAGGGCGATAATTCTGTTCTTATACGTGTTCACTGCTTTTCATACAGGGTCTGTGACCATGTTATCCATTTTTGATTTGCAACTTCACATTCAAAGCTTGTCAATGTAAAAGAAAATGTATGGCATTAATTAAATAGATTTTTCTGTTAACGATATCCTCCATTTTTCACAGGTTTGTCACGTGTTTGTCACCGCAGTTTTCCTCTGATGTCACTATTGGCGGGTACAGGGTACTGCGAGGTACATAGAGACGAGTTGAGCTGGTACTAAGCGGTCGAAAAGCTCCCGAAGCGAGTAGATGTGAGGCGAGTAGAGTTGAGCTGGTGCCATGCAATGGAAAAGGACCATTAGTCTGTCCTCATTACAAATCTAAAATGTTGACATGATTACACGTCATTGCTGACATGATTACATGTAATTGATTATTTGACATGATAACATGTCATTCGTTTAAAACCACTTTTACTTTTAGGTACTCTTACTCTTTAAGAACATTATGGTCATTAAGACAACATGCAAGAGATCTGTCAACCATTCATTGGTTTGATCACTGATCTCCTGAAAGCTTACTGTTCCATTCTGTGTCCAAAATTCGTGTTACCAAGCTTGTTAATGTGATAACTAGACAGAACAAAAACCAATGTGGTAACTAGACAGAACAAAGACCAATGTGGTAACTAGACAGAACAAAGACCAATGTGGTAACTAGACAGAACAAAGACCAATGTGGTAACTAGACAGAACAAAGACCAATGTGGTAACTTGACAGAACAAAGACCAATGAGGTAACTAGACAGAACAAAGACCAATGAACAAAGATGTAGTAAAGTATTCAATGTGCAAATAAGTTAAGAACAATCACAGCCTGTTTGATAACTAAGAAAACGTGTGCTCTGTGATCTGCAAAAGGGATATAAAACATGTGGGCTAGTAAAGTAGGATAATTATCAAGGAATCAATGTCATTGTTTTGTCATGGTATTCACCTAAATAAAAGAGAAGCCACAGTCAAATGATCCTACCTAAGCAGTGTCTTCTATTGGTATTTGAGACACACGTACTGTAAATAGTATTTTGAAACAAGCTGTGTTGGTTTTAGTTATAGAAAATCATAAAGCATTCCTTTATACACTTCCCAATATGTGTAATAGGATGACATTGAATGCATCCTCCGTTTTCATGTTGTCAACTAGATGGGACTTCCAACTTCATTGGCTGATCCCTTCTGATGACCCATCTGACACGATGGAGATGAAATTAACTATATTGAAAATGTCCATGCTAAAACATCAGTACAGCCGCACTGTAGTCCTATATTGTTGCTGCTGGCCAATTATTAAGCCATTCAGACATTGAACAGCATGAATATGTTTTTATTTTATTTCTGAATACACAGCTCTGGATAAAATTAAGAGACTACTGATCCTTTTTCTTTCTTTTCCAAAAAAGTTGAAAAGGAATGCTTTGAGTGAGGAACAGAAGCGTTCAATTTGCAGTGGTCTCTTAATTTTAACCCTTTTGTTGTTCACTCAAAAGCTGTATGTCGCTCTTGATAAGAATGTCTGCTTAATGATTTCCATTGACATGTAAATCAGATTCCATAGAGATGTTTAGGACTACCTAAATAAAAGGTAATAGTTTGAGTTCCCCCTAATTTTCTTTAACAAACTGTAAGTGAAAATACATTAAGAATTAGGTTGGTTAACAGGCTACAATGACATTCCAATTTGCTCCCTCATTTCCATGTAAAGCTAGAAATAATATACACATCCATGGTTGACTGGATATATGCAAGATTAGAAGTAGTTACCAGTAGTTCTCTGGGCCACCAGATTTATGATATCAATAAATACATTTTACCTTTGGTCATTGTCTTCAATATATTGCATGCTATTCCTTTTGGCTGATGTCTCTTCAGAGAAGGGATTTAATAAGCATCATAACCCTCAGTCACTGTTCAGTAATTAAAGTGCCCTACATTTACCTCATAAATTCATGTTATTAAATACACAAACACACACACACACACACACACGTACACGCACTATAACTAGAACACTTTATGCAAGGTTCTTCACAGAACCCCCAATAAATAGTACTTCCCTTCTCTTTGGAAGAACGCTTGTTTTCCAAAAAGTGTTCTTCAGATGGATAGGTTTTAGGGTAGAATAAAATCCATCCACATAGAATCCTTCCAGAAACCTAATTTCTATGACTTTTTTAATTTTCCTACTGCTCGTCTTTTCGTCTCTCCCTCTACTCTGTAATTGTTCATCCTTAATTGCCTTCACTCGACCCCCAGTCCCTGTATTCTCCAATACGTCATAATACCGCAAATGAATGACATCTCACCCCCCCCAAACACACACACCAGTCCAGTATGACGTTGATGTGGATAACAAAGGCACTATGCACAGACCGATTCAATTACACCTGCCCGAGGAGAATACTCATTGTCCTACAATGCTGATCATGGAATCATGGGAAGGTCTACTGGGAATGAATGATTGACAGTTGCCAGGGTTAAAGTGCATGCTTGCGTGGGTGTGCACCAATTAGTGTGTCTCCTCAAGGGGCTCAATGTTTATACTAAAAGATTACCCTTTGGTGCAATTACCCTAACTTTCATTAAAACACACCTGACAATAGAGTCAGGGAGAGTAGATGAGTGGAGAAATACATGCAGAGAGAGAGAGCGAAAGGGATGCTGAGATGAGTGAGGAACAAGGACAAAGAAAAATGAAGAGACCGGCAGAGGGTTTGAGAGAGAGGCAGAACAGAAAAGCAGCCAAAGCTGGCAGACCTGCCGTCCGAAGAGGGAATGAATGTTCCCTCGCAGCCACCTCTTCTCCGTCTACCTCTCCCCCATCCGTTGCCTGTCTGCATTCTAATTTAAATGTTTGTTTTCCTGTGCCGCTTCACGGGCTTACAAATGGCCTGATTAAAATCGGAGCGTCAGCTTGGCAGGGGCTGGGGGGCGGTGAGTGAGCCTCACTTTGAGTAGGATGCGGGGATAGAAGGAAGTCAGCGGGGGTGGGGGCAGAAGTTAACAGGGGAAACATTCTCCCTCACAACTCATTGGGTATTCTGTTGGCGGCACCCACGGCAGGCGATCAGACAGGACGACTCAGCACAACGAGACGCAGATATTACCTTCAGCTCCTCTGCTGCGCGAGTGTGGGTGACATTATAGACACATTAAACAGTATACAATCTACACTAAATAAATGAATCTCAAGAAGGTTAACCCGGCAGGTGCCTTGGTCTCATTCTGTGGTTTACTAACAGCCCAGCACAGCAGAACGCCAGACAGAAAGCTCTAAGTCTTCACCCCTAAATAAAAATGAAAATAGAGGAAAGGAGTGCATTCATGGAGGAAAGGGTGAGAAGATGCATTTATTCTGGATGCCCTTGTGATTGTTTTGGCATTGGCGTTGTTGTTTCGCGTCTCCATGCTGACACAGCACATCTGAAGATAGAAGCATGTGCGTTGGTGCCTGCGTTTGTGTGTCATGTCTATATTCGGGGCCGTAAAGATGGATGCGAAAGCAGAGGCCGCAGCCAGAAAAGAGAACCTTCAGATGGAGAGGCTACATAGGGTACATATGAGAGCGGCAAGTCCCCAGACAGAGGAGTTCTATACTTTTGATTAAGTTGTGGTATGCTGTTTGCTGTAATGTATCTCCTGAATTCTTCCTCAATGTATTATAACATTGGGGTATCTTAATCTCTTTATAAATGTCCAGCACAAGGCCACTGATGTACCTAATACTTCTGTTGCCACTGTATTTCAAAAATACCCTAATCTGTAACATAGGATTTGAAAAGACAAAGGGACAAAATCACTAAAGATCTGCTTTACTTATCATTAGGGATGGAACGTCTGACTGCTTTACCTGACACACATCTTTCCAACTTCTTTAAATCACAAAAGATCTCAGAATGTTTCTTGTTACCAAACCTAGAGTATTTTTAACCAACTTGTTATTTGTTGGTCTGAGCTCTGAAATTGATTTACTCTGAGCCTAGGTTTCATCCCTGGTCATATTTAATATAGAGTTTAGACAGTGTTAGAAATGGAAACAATAAACGTGCCACAACAAACAGCCTCATAGGTAGGAAAAGGACATACATAGAGAGAGATGTGTCTAGACAGTTAGTGAGTGAGTGACATTTCCTATGCACAGCTGTGCTTACAGACTCTGTTCCCCACTGATGGATAAAAAGTTCTAAAGCATTTACAAGCAAACAATACAATTCAGTATGACCCTACATAGCCTATGCATGTGGTAAAATGACTAATAGTAATCACTGCAGTTATAATCACACCCCAAATATAGTGGTTGTCTAGAGGTAATTAATAGGCCTAAGGAAGTTACTGCCAATAGAAATGTAAACTCTCACTGATGTGATACACAAACACAACTTTATCAGCCAAGCAGAGATCGCTTTATCATCAAGTTTCAATTTAATAATATTACAAAACACATTATTTCCATCTTGGGTTGCAGTTTGGGAATAATAAATGTGGCATTGTGTCTATTTTTGGCTTGGTTTGCAAGCTGCTCGCATGAGACTGTACTTGAAGATGCACCTGTTTTGGTAGTGCGAGTTTAGGTACTTTGTAACGCAGCAACACATTCCAAAAGTACACAGTGTCTACTTCAGTGGATGTTAAATAAACCATTGTACAAATGACAACTCTATGAAACATCAGAACCAATTCCGCAAGAATCGTGCAACTTTAATTTCAATTTACCGGAGGAAAACATAAGCATCCCAACAGAATCCAACCCCAAAAAAATTTTGGTGGAGTATATTTGTGTCATAAAATGTCATTTTCAATTATTTATTGTTTGACCTGAACATGTTCAGTAAAAAAAGGCAGTTGGAAGGCATAGACTGCTTTTATGATTTTAAGCATAACATAAAATAATCAGTCTAACAGTAACCAGGCTAGCTCCACGCAATAGTTAATCCTTTGTTGTCTGTATATGAGGAGGTCTTCAAGAAATAATGTTGGCCCCACCAGGATGTTAAACATTTAATATATAGCCTACAGTATTAAAAACAAATTAAAACCATTTGGTCAAGTGTCTGAAAACTGCTGGGATAAAAAATCCTGATTTATTCAAATTATAATGAGTTTTGTGTAGACAATGTACATGAGTGTTACAAAAAAGTAAAATTGGAATTCACATTCAGGTGATATAAAAAGCAAAGAAGGACACATATGTGAATCCCTTTGGCACATTTTTGGGAAAATGCCTGTGATTGGAAAAAATATTTTATTTAATAACAAAACTATTGCTCAACTGATGCCATTTGCATCAGACCGTGTAAGCAATAGCTGTGTTAAAAACAAGGCTAAAATAAACCTGTTCACAGTTCTGTTTTCACTGTTTCTGGAGGATTTTCAAAGTACGCATCCATGCATGCTTTTTGTGTCAGGATTGCTGGCTATTACCTTCAGTAGCTACATTACATAGTACGCCTAAAATAAAACTGTTTATATTGTATTTCTGGTGGATTTTTGAAGTATGCACCCTTGCATGACATTTGGGGTAATATAGGCTGGATAAAAAAAACTCGGTAAAAGAGTAAGGGTTTTCATGATTCTCTCATCTTTTCATTTGATGAAAAAGTGTCACGTCCTGGCTATGCCCCTAGCCATCTTTGCGCTGGCTGGGGCCATAGTCAGGACGTGGCAAATAGAGGTGCCTCTAGCCACCTCTATACACTTGGGTCTCCCCAATTGGAGGCAGGTGTTGTGTATTGCCTCCAATTGGGGAACCTATTTATGTTGAATGTTTGCACACAGTTGTGTGGTTCATTTTGGTTAACAGCCGAAGGCTATAGTTCTCAGTTATAAGTCTGCTTTAAGTTTGTTTGTTTTGTTTGTAACTTCATTAAAGATGAATTATTTCTACCTCAACCGTTCTGCCAATCTGTCCTCAACCCAGACTTATGAAAAAAAGTCAGTTATCGTCACCTATATTGATAGTAAATGTATCAATGTCATTCACGAATGAAAGAAAAACGAAAGTTTTTGTGCCATGAAATAGCTTTGGCAGTGTAAAGTTCATATTCAGTCTCGCTAGCAATTGCTCAAATCTTATGACTATTTCAAGTAATAAGTCAGATACTAGTAAGCCTATAAAATCACCAGTGATAAAAGCCATACATTTCATAGATTGTGGTGGAAGTAAACTTAATAAGAAACGTTAGTCAGTTTAACACAATGCTTAATGGTGTCTAGTGAAATATTCAAACTTAGTGTGATGTTAATCTAATGTAGAGATGCTATACCAACACTGTAAAAACGTATATAGCACCATGGTGTAGTGGTTAAAGACACAGCCACTCACGTGGGAGAACCGGCTTTGAATCCAGTCAGGGCAACAACATTCATTACTTTCAATTGTGGGGCGGCTGAACTAGACATGCCTGGGGGGGCTGTTCCACGATACCCTAAATTCCATTGGTATGCAATAGGAAATATACACATAGCCACACTGTAAACAGTCATTCAGGGGTGAATATAAATGTATATTGTGAACACAAGTGATTCCATTTGTTTGCATATCCGAAGTATCGTTTTCTGAGTGCAAATGGGAACTGTACCTATTGAAATAAAACTAAAGTATGTTTTTAATAATCTCTCTTTCTAGCCCCATACTTTCACAGACTTTTTTAAGAACATTTGAAGAAATCTCTTCTTTGTTGGTATTAAAGTGGAACTGACAGCCTTAACTATTTTGCAGATAGTAGAGACAGACACAATAAAAATCATGTATGTACAATACATGAAATTTCAAGTCATGCTACAAAACCTACTTTATATGATGTTTTAATCTAGGTAATATTTGAACCCAACACCCATTAAGTAGATTAAGGCATTGTTGGCAGCATTGATTGTGTCATCTTTCTGATCTGTCAATTAAATGCCTTGGCATTAATCCAATCAAACCAATTTAGTTGCCAGATAGACATGTTCTCCTACAGTTGTCATATGCGGATTGGGATCAGATTGTGAAAGAAGCATGCATTGGCAGACAGGCTGCACAGGTGACAGTGCAATTTTAACAGCCCACTATGAGCTGAAAAATGTGTTCCTCTATTGTTCCCGCCATAGCTTTTTGCTTCCCGCCATTGCCATATCTTTTAGCTCATCCTGATCTGGATTGTAGATGTGTTCTGCGCAACTACAAAATAGTTGTTTTTAAAATAGGACTGGATCAGGATCTCATTTCAGTCTTTTAATAGTGGAGATAAATGCTGTGTCCAGTAATGTTGTTGTGGAACCTCTGGTCATAGACGGCAGATTAAGAGAGTAGAATTTGAAATAACATGGTAATTTCATAGCGTTCAAATGGTATTCACCATACATGGTTAGTTGGTGTAACTAAAAGACATGAAATGTTTCAAAACATTCGGATGATGTGTTTCAATACTCCAGCAAAGTTGAGGTAAAAGATTTTTATATTGGTGGCAACTGTGCACATGTTATTAGAATTTCAATCTGTGTTTTAACGAAGCCTAAACACCAGGCATACAGCAGTTTGTAGATTAAAGAGACAGTAGTATGAACTCCTATTCCTTTAGTGACTGGTTGTGCTCTCGAAGGTGTACTTCACAGATGCAATGAATGAAGGAGTTATTGCCATCCATAAGCCATTAGGCCTTCACAGTGGAGGGGAGACATGTTGATCAGTGGGTTCTCATCTCAGCGCCTCATGTCAGAAGACTGACACGTAAATCTTCCAAAATAAAGATTAAAAAAGATAAAAATCACTGTGTGTGAAATGGAAATAAAAAATGTCTGTGTGCCAGAGCGGAGAGGAAGGTGGGAAAAGCGATGAGAGGATGATGAGGGTAGGCAAGTGAAGACAGAAAGGAGAAAGGACATAGTGGAGATTTAACAGTGAAGTCGTTGGCCAGAACATTAAACCTACTTATTGAATATTCTAAACGTCAATCTATTTCTTCTCTGAATTTATCTACATTACTATCCCAATTTTGTGGTATCAAATTTGTTGTAAAACTTTACCTGATCAATTTCTTATCTGGAATCTTTGGGATCCTCTTTGAGGTCCTAAAGGTGTTGATGCTAGGTATGTGTTTGGTTTGCTGTCCTTTGGACTAAGCTTTATTATGTGTGCCTGTCTGGTTTTCTTTGATGAAACAAAGCAGAGATTCTGTCTACAACTGTAATTATTTACTTTTTCAGAGGCTTCTAAAGAATTATATTTGAGACATAGTTAAGGCCTCATGTCATCTAAGCAACCGTCTATGGGTTCAGGAGCATCAAAATCGGGAACACTCCCCCTCGAAAACGTGCCCTGCAAAGTCGTGAGCGGCTTCTTATAACAATGCACGTTTAACCAGAAAGTAGTACTCCTGAACCCGGACAGCTTGTGCTTGATCCCAGGCCTCAGTCTCCCAAATGGCCCGGTGCTTTCTCTCTTTCGATTATTGCTACTCCCTTCAGAGAGAACTTTAAACCAAACCAGTACAACACTCTGAACCCCTTTTTTTGCTCATAACCCTGCTCTCTCTCCTTCTTTCATCTGCTCAGAAGACTCCCCGCTGTTCCACTCTCTTATTGAGTGCAATGCGGTAGTGTGAAAAATGTGTACTGGTTTGAGATTTTCAGACGTATCGCAGGTGAACGCGCACCGAGCCTACCTTCATTTACTGGGAACACTCACACAAACACGTGTGTGCCATTATGTACGCCACTGTCTGTTGTTCTCCATTAGTAGCGAATGTGCGTGTGTTCTTGCGTCAGAAGCATGTGTGTCAGCATCAACAGTGGTGCCAGCATTGCTGTTGACCGTAGCAGTAGCCTCTAGCTAGCTGATTAACACGTGTTTTCAATAAAAGAGGAGGCTTGCATTTATTGTATTCCATAAACCTAAATGCCACCAGATTTCCTTTTCATTTTCGTCATATGAACCAGTTTCCATTTCCATCTTGTAATGGTAACAAGGTGCCGGCGGCAGTTATAAAGTAGGTGCCAAGAGACCAAGCAGACCCTCAGATATATGCATACAAGCAGAACATGAATTTGTGAGTTCACATTCGAAGAACATTGAGGAAAGGTTTGTTTGGGGAAATGTGCATTTGAGATGGGTAGAACGGGTGTGGAGAAGAAGCCGGAGCATGGGGGATGTTAAAATGGTTACAGAATGTTCTCTGTGCCCACTGTCCAGCATTTATCTCAATGGGAAGGAAAGTGAGAAGACAAATCATCCTGTAGCACTGTGCTAGGGACCTACTCATCCCTCTCCCTGCTGCCCCTTTCTTTCTCTCCCCATACATCTCTCTCGCTTTGGCTTGATGTTTGTCAGTCTCTCTGTCTCCACGGCCTCAGTCTGTCTTGCTGCCTACTTCTTTCCTCTCTCCGTTTCTCTTCCACAATTTCTCTCCCCCTCTCTGCCAAAGTTTAAAGCAAATCCAGAACCCTGTCCCAAAGACAGGGAGTAGACGGACAGTACAACGCCCTAGCTGTAGGGCGGACGTATCTGCGTGTGCGAGTCAGTGCACGCGTGCCTTGATTAGAGTGTCTGCTGATTTACTCAAATGTAGACTAATTGGAACTTCATAGCTTTGGCAATGACTGTTGTTTCTTATTAGGAGATGCTGACAGGTATCCATGGCACACAGCAGCCCGTTGATCCACAGCCTCCCGCTGCTGTGGAAAGGTTTTTATGGGAGAACACATGTCTATACAGATGCGTGAGAGTGTTCGTGTTTAAATGCAGAAGTTCATCAACAAATTGGCAGATGTCTCTTACTAGCGCAACCGTTTCATACGCATGTGGGATATTTTGATTTTCTCCCCCCAGTATCCCAGGCTCCCCTCCCCGGTCTTCCAACAGGCTCCTTCCTCACTCACACACTCTCACTCTCTTTTCCTCTTTTTTTCCCTACGGCTGTGTTGTGGGAGTGTTTGTGCCTGTGCCAGATCAGAAATAGACAGTAAATTACAGAGGGCCATTTGGACTGAGTGACGACAGCCTACTACGTGTGTTTGACCTGAAAATACCCCACTGCATCCTGCCCCCTTATGACTGCAAATGCCTGTTGGAGCACACACTCATGCACACATGAGAACACACACCTGTAGGTTACCGAGCATGCTGGCTTTCCACTTTAATAATGTGGTGAAAGAAATAGCCATATTCAATTGAAAATATTTCTCCAAAATCATGAATGGATTCCATAAATTGGAAGAAGAAACCCATACCTCTCCTTTTAAACAGTGTGTAGAGTAGGCTATATACCCACAGTTGATTTGAGTTTTATAGAACTAAAGTATCTACTTTATGTGATCTTTTGTACTATGGAATGATTTTGTATGGAATTATCAAACTGGTTGGCAGCTACGTTTTCCATACTAAGACGTTCCAATATGAATACGGGAAAAATCCCATCTGGAGGACAAAGTTACCTTGAAAGATGGTTGGCTGCAATAAAGACTAAAATATAACACTGAAAAATCACAAAGTGAAATTCAGTCAGATGAATGGCTGGAAAAGCAATCAGAGCGTGTTCTCTCACTAGGGCTCAACACACGCTATCTCACCGTCTCTTTGCCAGTCTCTTTCTCTATACAATATCTCTAGATCTGTACCTTAACAGTATTAGAGTACACTTTCCTTAGATACCACACAACATATTTATAACGTGTTACTTCCTTGGACAGAAGCTCCAAACAGGGAATCCTGAACTCACTTTACCCATGTAATGCGTATCTCTTCATTTGTGTCATGTCAACTGAACTACGGTTTAATATTCAGGTCATCATTTGCGTGATCATTGGCATGCACCTCCAGAGAGATTGGAAAGAGTTTAACCAAAAGGCAGTGGAACATTCGGCTCTGAGATCCTTCATTAGGGACTCACCTTGAGAGAGTCGAAGCAGGCGATGACTCGTCCATTCTCCACCTGGCAGCTCTTGGCAGGGTGAGCAAACTTACACTCATTGTCCGGTCGAGAGCATGTACCTCTCTGAAACTCTCGACACACCTCCAGGGTCAGCCATTTTGTGTCCCGAATTGGCGTCATATTGACCGCCATTTTGAACCAGGCACGAGTAATCGTTTAATGGTGACCAATATTCAGGCAATAAGTGAGGTCTTGGACTGAGTGTGTGAGCTCTAGAGTTTTTTTTCTGATGGCACTAAACTGAAGAAAACAATGAATATTAAAACAAGCCGATCAATGAAGTGTTTAAAAAAATATATCCAGGTTTGTGGAGGTGAGCCCATGGACCTGGGACTCTCCTAGGATCTGCAGCCCATCCTTAGACCCTGTTACTGGGGCTGATTAGACTCCTCCAGTGCCTGTCACCCAGGCTTCGTGCTGGGGGCACTGACGAAAGATTGCTTTGTGCAAGCTGATCCAACTTTTGCCCTCCCTCTCTCTGCCTCTCTCTCTTTGTCCCTCCCTATGCCTCTCTCCTTAGCTGAACTGTCAGGCGAGATGGGTGGCGAAACGCATTATTGATCTGGTTGGCCCACGTTTTGAAGAGGAACCAGGGGAGTGGAGAGGGAGGGACAGTAAGAGGACAGTCCCCTTTCACCCACACAGGAGGAATAGAATCCTATATGTTGGAAGTACTGGGCATTCCGTGGGCTCCTGGTGTGGTATGACAAATCAAAACAGTTGCAGGGCTTCAAGGAAGGCACTTCTGTCTGTGGAAAGGAGAAGAGAGACAGTCAGCATTCGATGGAGCAAAAAAAACACACGCAGAAACAGGACCAAGAGCCTAACTTTTAACCCTAACTCTAAACCAAAACATTTGCAATGCAGAAACCTAAAAGTTACCCCTATTCTACCAGTACGCCAAATTATCTGTTGTACCCTAGACCTCTATTCGTATATCAAATTGTTCCAACTGTGGACCAATTTTTCCTGATGGTAGCTAGGTTTAGCAAAAGTAACGTAATCTTTGCTAACTTAAAATATTTCACCTCCGTTGTGAGGTAATTCTGTTGCCTATAATGTGCACTTTATTGGCTACCTAATAAACTACATGAACGTGAATGCTACACCAGTAGCTAACAATAAGTATTGAATTAATTAGCTAATGTTATTTGAATGGGATAACAAGTGTAAGTTTAACAAGTTTGTTTACCGTTGGTTAGCTGACTAGCAAAAAAACTTGCCATAACGTACATTTTTGCACCTAACTTGTATCAAGGGTGGTAATACTCTAAGCATTACGCAATTGCAAAAATACTCCGCCAGTAATATAATTTTTTTGGTTCCTTGTTTTGATGTTAATATATTACGTTCATAGAATTTGAACAAACATACACACAAAAGATTTTCACTGATTTTGTGCTGTAATATCTGAAGCATTTTTGAGCTGCAATAATTTAAGCATATTTTAGTTCTTTGATCCTCTTAACTTTCTCTTTTGAAACTCCCTTTGATTGCAAATGGCAGTTAGTTACAGAAACGTTTTACTTTATTTATTCATTTTTATAGGAAAGAAACCTGACAAAGATTGTTACCTGTAAAATGTACCTGATTTGGGAAGCTATTTAGTAAATTATTTTTATGTATATAAAATGTCAGATCACAAGAAATGCTGCTAGGAGCTCCCTGCACTTCATTATTCAAAATACGTTTCAACTGTTCTGTTTTCTAGTATTTGAAACTTTTACAGAATTTGTTTTTGGCAAAATAAAAATGTACCGGAAAAATCGGCCCCAAATATCCATCATTTGATTCCTTGATCACTAATAACCGGTATCGGAATCAGCCCTGAAAAGACCATATAGGTCCACCTCTAATATAAATAACTATAGGGAACAGATTTTTTACAATCAAGAGCCCCTCCCCTTACTGTAACTGTGGCCAATTGTAACAGTAAGCAATGTTTTGACAGGTCCAATGTTAAATGTTACAATCTTTGTGCACTCTCTCCCTTTCTCGCTAGCTCACTCGCTCATACAGTAGGGACTAACCATCCACTGCAAGCCTCTGGAATGTAAAAACAAAATCATATCACTTTCAGTGGAGCACCACACAGCCAGACATGGCCAATTTATAATATAAAAGGTGGGAGGGTGTTTGAAAGGAAACATCACCCTGCCCCTCTCCCATACTTGCTGAAACAGTGTGACCTGGGAGTGGACCAATCAGACAGGACTATTGTTGCAGTAACAATCTGGGCTGAGGGCCATGTGGGAGAAGAGAGCCTAGACGAGGTCACCTCGTCAGAAGAGAGAGAAAGAGGGAGAGATAGGGGCAAACAAATACTGAAAATTAAGAGGGAAAAAGGGAGGAAAGCAGACAGACAGAAATAAAGACACAAAGAACTGGAGAGAGGAAGAGAGGCAAAGAGTTGCCATACTGAAAACGATTTGCCCTGATGCAGTCACGACTCAACTTTGGTAATACGTGAGAGATTGTATTTCTGCTAGATCTTCTTAACATTATAAATCTCCCGCCTACTCACCTAGTTATTGCACTCCTCACCAACCCCTACAGTCATATGAGAAAGCAAGTACATTCCCTGGAAAGTTGCATTGTTTGTCATACAGTCCCCTCCAAAAGTATTGGAATGGCAAGGAAAATTCCTTTCTTTTTGATAGACACTGAAGACATTTGGGTTTAAGACATGAGTATGAGACAAGAGTTCAGAATTTCAGCTTTAATTTCCTGGTATTCACAACTAGACGTGTCCTAAGACAACTTGGGACATATCACTGTTTGTATTAGAGCACAGCATTTTTGGGTGAGCACTTCTGAATTAATTCTGCTGCTACTATCATCAGTTACATCATCAATAAATATTAATGAGCCTGTTCCAAAAGCAGCCATACACACCCAAGCCATGACATTACACCCACCATGCTTCACAGATGAGCTAGTATGCTTCAGATCACAAGCAGTTCCTTTCTTTCTCCACACTTTGGCCTTTCCATCACTTTGGTAGAGATTATTCTTGGTCTCATCAGTCCATAAAAGATTGTGTTCCAGAACATTTGCGGCTCATCTCTATTCTTCTTCGCAAATTTCATTCTGGCCTTCCGATTCTTACTGCTGATGAGTGGTTTGCATCTTGTGGTGTGGCCTCTATATTTCTGCTCTCTGAGTCTTCTTCGAATAGTGGATTGTGATACCTTCACCCCTACACTGTGGAGGTCGTTGGTGATGTTTTGGGGGTTCTCACAATATTTTTGTCATCAACTACTGTTGTTTTCCCTGGCCGACCTGTTCGACGTCAGTTGCTCAGTACACCAGTAGTATCTTTTTCAGGACATTTCAAATTGTGCTTGCTATGCCCAATGTTTGTCCAATGGCTCTGGTCGATTTTCCTTCTTTTCTCAGCTTGACAATGGCTTGCATTTCTCCCATAGACAGCTCTCTGTTCTTCATGTTGGTTTATCCTCTTTAACAAGAAATGCAGTCTTTATAGGTTTAAACCCAGGATGGAAACTTAGACTAGTCATGCAGTGCTATTTAATGTTTGAACAATCAACCTAAAATGCAACACCTGGGCAACAAGAAACATCTGTCAGTCACATGTTCCAATACTTTTGCTCATTTGAAAAATGGGTGGGTTCAAACGAAGAGTGGTATGTCCTGAGTTGTTTGACACATCTAGATGTGAATACCAGGGAATGAAAGCTGAAATTCTTAAACCCAAATGTCTTCAGTGAACAACAAAAACAAAGGTATTTTCCTTGCCGTTCCAATACTTTTGGAGAGGAATGCATATTCGGAAACATGGATATTTGAGCAAAATTCCAACCACATTCATTGATAAACTTTACCCAATTTAAGAAATCACAACAAAATAAACAGAAAGCCTACATTTACATCACATAAATTGGCCCAAATTACAAAACAGGTACAGATGATCTGGTATCGGGATTGGTGCATCCCTAGTTATCTGTATTTATTTTCTTTGGGGAAAAAAGTTAATAAGCGCTCCAAAAGGTGGGCCAATGGTTTTCATGCACACTCCCACCCCACTCACAAAATCATGTGAAAGACACAACATTAGGAATCTAGAATAACAAAATACTGCTTTGGTACACAGTAGCCTATATCGTATTTGCCATATTTCAATTATGAATAGGCATACGCTTGAAAACGAAAGATCCATATATTTATCAACATGTCGCTCAGAATATGAGTGTATGCTGATTTTCTTAAATCTATAAGATATCAAAGGACATGGATATCTGAAAAAATACCCAAAACACTATGACATGTAATTTGGCTGATTGGATTTTGTCAGGATATCCTGTTGCAATAAATACAAATCTAAACATTTTCCCAGAGTAAAGTTAGAATTGCAGAATATTTGCATTAAAATAACAAACATTTCTATCAGCTTCCTGGAAAAATTAATTGCCTGAAACTTTATCAAGATATGAAGGAGCCTCTAAAATTGTATGTTTTGTGGGGTGATGGTTCGTCAACGTTGATTGCCACAGCCTTGGCCTCGCCCCCTGACCAAACCCACCACCCAAAGCTTCCTTTTGATACAGAAAAAAACAAGGGGGGGGTGTGTGTTAACATATAATGCCAAAATCAAAACATATTCACGGCCTTCAGAAGAAAGATTGATGATGACCATTAGACAAGGAGGGGCTATATAAAGCCATTTCCAACTATTTGAAGTACAATCAAATCACATTTATTTTATAAAGCCCTTTTTACACCAGAAGTTGTCACAAAGTGCTTTCACAAAACAACCAGTCTTAAATCCCAGGGAGCAAACACCAATAGTGATGAACTTCACAATCCCATTTCCCAAAAAGTTGTGATGCTGTGTAAAATATAAAGAAAAACACAATGCAATAATGTGCAAAGCATTTAAACACTACATTCAATAGAAAATAGTACAAGGACAACATATAAAATGTTCAAATTGAGAAATGATATTGTTTCTTCAAACATATATACCCACTTTGAATTTGATGCAACAAAGGGCAACTAAAAACTGAAGGGTTGTGTAATGCAAAAAACATACTGGTGGAATGTCCCACAGCTAATTAGGTCAATTGGCAACAGGTCAGTAACATACAGTATATATACATCTTTGGAAAAAATGACCACTCGTAATTTTTCTTGACTTAGCATCTCTACATGTATGGCAGCCATTCCGTTCCAATCTCTGTTAAATTCCAACACAGGCATACCTCATTTAACTTAATGAGCTTCTGATTAGGTGATTACTTGATCCAAATCTATATTAACGAGGAAAGGTATAAAAACCACTGGTGTGGTCATCACTATCCTCTTGCAATTATCCAGCTAGATGGCAAAAACTGTGCAAGTAGTACCTCAAAGGTAATTTGAATAAAAAAATTGTTGAAAAGAAAAGCCTTGAGTGAGCAATATAAGGGTTCAATTCTGGCTTTACTAGCAGAAAGATACAGTAAGCGTCAGGTTGATTCCATCCATAAACACAAGGTCAAGTAACAAACATTGGGGACAACAAAGCTACAGACAGAGGGTGAAAACAACTGTCCACCTACAAAAAGAATCCAACAGCAGCGGGGTGAAATGCACGACGAGGACGGTTCAAAACAGGCCCTTAGAGGCAGGGCTGCAGTTGTGCAAAGCTAGAAAACAGCCCTTCATCAGTGAGAAGTAAAGAGCCAGACTGAAGTTTGCAAAAGACCATAAGGATTGGACCATAGAGGAATGGAGTAAATATTCAGCTGCAAATAAAATTTTCAGCTTTGCCCAACACCTGGTCGTTTAATGGTTAGACAGAAACCTGGACAGGCCTACAAGCCTGTGTCTCGCACCCACTGTGAAATATGGTGGATGATCTGGGGATGCTTCAGCAAGGATGAAATCGGGCAGATTTGTCTTTGTGAAGGACGCATGAATCAACTGAAGTAAAAGGTTATCCTGTAAGAACACCTGCTGCCTTCTGCTCTGACAATGTTCCCCAACTCTGAGAATTGTTTTTTCCAGCAGGACAATGCTCCATGCCACACAGCCAGGTCAATCAAGATGTGGATGGAGTACCACCAGATAAAGACCCTATCAGGGACAGCCCAGTCTTCAGACTTGAACCCCATTGAAAACCTATGGAATTTGATGAAGAGGAAGATGGATGGTCAACAAGCCAATAAACAAAGCCAAGCTACTTTAATTTTTGTGCCAGGAGTGGCATAAATTCACCCAAGAGCAAAGTGACAGACATGTGGAGAGCATGCCAAGATGCATGAAATCTGTTATTAAAAATCAGGGTTATTCCACCAAATATTGATTTCTGAACTCTTCCTAAAGTGAATTAAATGTATTTGTTTTTTGGTTATTTTGACCAGTTGTGATTTTCTACAAATACATACTCAAAATGACAACATTTTTATTTGGAATTTGGGAGTAATGTTGCACTTAGTCTTATAGAATAAAAAATAAAAATTAAATTCACTCAAACACATACCTATGAATAGAAAAACCAAAGAAACTGATAATTTTGCAGTGGTCATCAAATTTTTTCCACAGCTGTAAATATATATATTTTGCAAATTGTGCATATTATATACACTGAGACATTTTATAACGCTTTAATGTAACCAAGGTTTGAAACTAATGATTGTGTTTAGAAATCTCTTTTTTGGCTCAGCCATGGTCAATACAAAGTGTACAAACTATTTTTGGAAAATATAGTAGTAATATTCCAGCCACCGAACCAACTACTCCGAACAAAAAATGTCCCACGGTAAATACAGTTGCCTTACCCTGCACTGGAAAGGTGTCAGGAGATCTGTTAAAACCTGTAAGGGAGTGAATCATCAAAACTCCACGGAGGCGGGATAGTCAAACCCCCTCTCACTGATCCATCCCTCTCTCTCCCTTCTTCCCCTTCTCCTCACATGCCCTGGCCTGTGTGTTCCCACTGTGTGGTACCGCCCTCTCTCCCAGGCCTGCAGCCCTTCTGTCAGAGATCCACTAGTTCATATACACAAACAAATGTGTCATTACGTGTGGGAACCTGGAGCCCGGTGTTACACAGCTGGGTGCTGCCCTACTGACTGAGAGAAATCACAGTGTGGTAAAACACAAGCAAACACAATCAAATGCTTTGCTCAGATAAACAACTGTGAGCCAAGGTGTTTGGAGGAGTCAGACACAACCAGAAGCCAGAATGACACAGCCTGGTTGGCCAGCTGCTACTCAACCCCATGTGAAATGGTTTTGAGATAACACTAAACAGCACTTAAAGCACCTATAAGCCAAAGCATTGGCTAGTCAGTGTCCAAAATCATATAGAATGATTGATGAAATAACCCCTTATTCAAAAGTATTTCAAAAAAATTGTGTGCAAACCATATACTGTACCTAAATATTCTAATCAGCCAACTCCCATATATTTTATTTATAACTGAAGGAAAACATACTGTAATAAGTAATTATGGATTTTTTTTTTTTTTTTACTTTTCAAGTCACATTGGTGACGGGAACTTATCAGACCAAAATACATTGGCAAAACACTTTTTGTCATGCATACCACTTTGACTTCACTATTTTTATAATCTGATCTGAGCATGGATTTGCTAACACTACTAGCTAGCTAGCTTACATCAGCTAAGCAAACTAAGTCAGTCGAGTTTTCTTTAAAAATAAATGAATGCATAAACAAAGTACAGGACGTTTCTATGTATTTATGTATGTATGGATGTACTGTATATACACTATTGTTCAAAAGTTTGGCGTCACTTAGAAACATCCTTGTTTTTGAAAGAAAAGCATATTTTTGTCCATTGAAAAATGTATCAGAAATACAGTGTAAACATTGTTACTGTTGTAAATGACTATAGTAGCTGTGTAAAAATAAGTTGAGACGCTGAATGAATTGCAATGTGTAAATCATTCAACCCTAATTTTCTTTTTAAAAAGTACAAAGACAATATGAAAACTGAGATATTGTATAATTTGTCTCAATATACATGCACATTATGAATTTGTTGACAGCAACAGGTTTCTAAAAAGCTAAGACAGGCAATCAAAGAATGGAAAAGTAGCTTGATATAGGACTTATTGCTTAAGATGCTCAACAGTTCAGGGTCTCCTGAATGTTAATGTTTCTTGAAAAATATATGACCAATCTCAGTTGCAAGATGATATATTGTTGTCTTTGTACTACTTCCTATGAAATATAGGGTTTCAATGATTTGTACATTGCATTCTGTTTAATTTTAAAACATTAAACCACTTCCAAACGTTTGGAAACAGGGTTGTAGCATTATCGGCAACCATGACCCCTGCATTCCAATGGCACATTGTGTTTGCAAATCCAAAATCATCATTGTATAAGGCTAACTGATCATTTGAAAACACTTTTGCAATTATGTTACCTCCGCTGAAAATAGTGGTGCTGATTAAACAAGCAATAAAACTGTCCTTCAGAATCAGTGTTCGTGGGTTAAATGGCAGGCTTAAAATAGCAAGGAAAAAAGAACTTTCTCCTGTTACCTGTTAGTCTATTCTTGTTCTGAAAAATTGCAAAGAAACAGAAGATTTCATACAATGATGTGACCCCATACTTTATATATACAGTGCCTTGCAAAAGTATTCACCCCCCTTGGCTTTTTAACTATTTTGTTGCATTACAGCCTTTAGTTCAATGTTTTTTTTAATCTGAATTATATGTGATGGATCAAAACACAATGGTCTAAGTAGGAGAAGTGAAATGAGAAAAATATATACATAAAACTATTTTAAAAAATTTAAAAAAAGAAAATGTGCATGTGCATATGTATTTGTTATGAAGCCCATAAAAAGCTCTAATTACCTTCAGAAGTCACATAATTAGTGAAATGATCTTAGTGTCACATGACCTGTCAGTATATATACACCGCTTTTTTAAAATGTCACAGAGGCTGCAACAACTAAGCAAGAGACACCACTAACCAAACACTGCCATGAAGACCAAAGGACTCCCAAACAAGTAAGGGACAATGATGTTGAGAATTAGTCAGGGGTTAGGTTATAAAAAAATATCAAAATCTATGATAATCCCCAGGAGCACCATCAAATCTATCATAACCAAATGGAAAGAACATGGCACAACAGAAAACCTCCCAAGAGATGGCCTCACGGACTGGGGAAGGAGGTAATTAATCAGAGACTGAAAGTAACCCTGGAGGAGCTGCAGAGTTCCACAGCAGAGACTGGAGTATCTGTACATAGGACAAAAAATAAAAATAAATGGCACGTTTTGAGTTTGCAAAAAGACATGTGGGAGACACCCAAAATGTGTTAAGGAAGGTGCTCTGGTCTGATGAGACTAAAAATGAACTTTTCGGCCACCAAAGAAAACACTGTGTCTGGCGCAAACCCAAAACATCACATCACCCAAAGAACACCATCCGCACATTGAAACATGGTGGTGGCAGCATCATGCTGTGGGGATGTTTTTCAGCAGCCAGGACTGGGAAACTGGTCAGAGTTGAGGGAAAGATGGATGGTGCTAAATACAGGGATATTCTTGAGCAAAACTTGTACCACTCTGCGTGATTTGAGGCTAAGACGGAGGTTCACCTTCCAGCAGGACAAGGACCCCAAACACACTGCTAAAGCAAAACTTGAGTGGGTTAAGAGGAAACATGTAAATGTGTTGGAAGGGCCTAGTCAAAGCCCAGACCTCAATCCCATAGAAAATCTGTGGTCAGACCTAAAGATTGCTGGTCACAAGCACAATCCATCCAACTTGAAGGAGCTGGAGCAGTTTTGGCAAGGAGGAATGGGCAAAAATCCCAGTGGTAAGATGTGGCAAGCTCATAGAGACTTATCCAAAGCGACTTGGAGCTGTGATTGCTGCAAAAGGTGGCTGTACAAAGTATTGACGTTAGGGGGGTGAATAGTTATGCACATAGACTTAGAATGTGTTTCAGGAAGACCCAGCTACAATCTTCAATGCTCTTACTGAGGGAAGGAGGTTGTTGGCCAAGATCTCGCGATACATGGCCCGATCCATCCTCCTCTCAATACAGTGCAGTCGTCCTGTCCCCTTGGCAGAAAAGCATCCCCAAAGAATGATGTTTCCACATCCATGCTCATCCTTCTTCTTCCTCCAAACACAGCAAGTGGAGTTTTTCCCTAATGTCTTTACACAGCTCTCTGGTCTTGGACATTGTGGAGAGGTCGGAGTCTGTTTGATTGAGTGTGTGGACAGGTGTATTTTATGCAGGTAACGAGTTCAATCAGTTGCAGTTAATACAGGTAATGAGTGGACAACAGGAGGGCTTACAAAAAAACTAACAGGTCTGTGAGAGACGGAATTCTTACTGGTTGGTAGGTGATCAAATACCTATGTCATGCAATAAAATGCAAATTCATTTTAAAACTCATGCAACGTGATCTTCTGGATTTTTGTTTTAGATTCCATCTCTCACAGTGTACCTATGCTAGAAATTACAGACCTCTACATGCTTTGTAAGAAGCAAAATCGGCAAAATCAGCAGTGTATCAAATACTTGTTCTACCCACAGTCAACTTGAATGCTCACTGGACTGAATATTTTTTATGTAAAATGTATTGGTGTATTGAGGGACGGGGTGGCAACAGTGAATAACACCTGTGTACATAATTATTAGGCAGCTCTATGACCTCGGGCAAAATGGGCCAAAAAAGAGATATAACTGACATGGAAAAGTCAAAAATTGTATAATGCTTTTCAGACAGATGCAACACAGATAGCTAAACTATTGAGGTGTGACCACTGCACAATCAAAGGTTTTGTTGCGAATAGACAACAGGGGTGCAAAAAATGCATGGATAAGAAAATATGCAAGTTAGCCTCAAAAGAGAAGAATTAAACGTGAAACTATCACGAACTCATTATGCTGCAGTGCCATCATATTCCAGAAGTATAAGATGTCAAGTGCTCAGAGACATGGCCAAGGTCAAGAAGGCTGAAACACGACCACCTCTGAATAAGATATGAAATATTTCTTTGCCCAATCTATCCAGATTGGGCAAAGAAACACCCGAAGAAAGATTTTTTTTGACAGATGAAATGAGAGTGACTCTTGATGGACCAGATTAATGGGCCCGTGGCTACATCACTAATGGACACACGGCATCACTTCAGTCAGGCGCCAGCCAGGTGGAGGAGGGGTTCTGGTATGGACTGCCATCATTAAGGATGAGATAGTTGGACCTTTTTGGGTTGAAGATGGACTGAAACTCAACTCTCAAACCTTCTGCCAGTTTCTTTATCTTCAAACCTAGGTACAGGAAGAATTCCTCAGCATTAATTATTTTATTTTGTAGATTCTTTAAAGTAGGCACCCTTTTCCTTGACAACTGCTTGCACACTTTGTGCATGGTCTCAACCAGCTTCAAGTGGTTGACATAATGAAACTGTCTCTCATGAGGGCCGCCACAGAAAAGAAAGGCCCAGAGTTACCTATGTCGCAGTGAATAAGTTAATTAGAATCACTACTCACAGAAATCAGAAATTAATTGCACATCAGATTGTCCTGCTTCAGGGGACTTGGCCTCCAAAATCACCCAACATCAACCCCACTGAGATTGTTAAGGGATGATTTGACAGCAGAGTGAAGGAAAAGCAACCAGCAAGCACTCATCCGAAGTGGAAACTCCTTCAAGATTATTGAAAAAGCATTCCAGGTGACTAACTCATGAAGCTTGTTGAGAGAATGCCAAGAGTGTGTAAAGCTGTAATCCAGGCAAAGGGTGGCTACTTTGAAAAATCTAAAATCTAAATATATTTTTATTTGAATAACACTTTTTTGTTTACTACATGATTCCATTTGTTATTTCATAGCCTTGATGATCTACAATGTGAAACATAAAAAAATTAAGAAATCACACAGATCCAATCCATTCCAATCTGGAGAGCAACATTTTACTGAGTCTCTGAACTAATTTGGCTAAGGAGGAATCTACCATGGAGGAAATGTAAAGGATGAAGTAGTCATCAATAAACATCTCAGCCTGTATGAATAATAGATGCGCCCATTTCCCATAGCCACAGGCAGAGGATATTCTTATACCAAGCCATCACCATCCCATTTACTAGCCAGCTAAGGTAATGACCGACACTTAAGACAGGCTAACGTGCTAAACAGAAGTATATCTACAGTATGTGTCATTTATACACGCTCCAAGTCAATCAGGCTAAACCCAATAAGGTTTTCTCTGTGCTCCCTGACAGCCCATGTCTACATGTTGGCGTTCTATCACCCACAATGTTGTTGTGTGGATGAGTGACTAGTCACGGTTCAGGTTTCACCCTCTTTGGATACAGCCTTCTGATGGTGTGATAATCGGCCAGCTAAAACAGTCGCACTCCC
Organism: Esox niger; assembly: GCA_016801105.1. Lineage (NCBI taxonomy): Eukaryota > Metazoa > Chordata > Actinopteri > Esociformes > Esocidae > Esox > Esox niger. Next base: position 56,049 of record JACXGJ010000826.1, on the reverse strand, counting down.
TCCGGCCTAACCCAGGATTATTTTACACTAACTAAAACTGTCCAGGAAAAACAGAGGCAGGAAGAGATTAGAGGCCCAGAAAAATCCTAAGGTGCTAATGTCTATTGGTAGAGGCTCAAAGCTGAGTATGTATGTGTTCAGTTAGAGCAGTGTTCCTGGGCGACCCCCTGCCCAGCATGTTTTGGATCTCGCCCTGCCCTAACATACCAGATGTAGCTCATGAAGGACTTGATAATGAGCTGATCATTTGAATCAGGTGTGACAGAGCAGGGAGTTAAGGGTTGTAGCATGTGGTGCTGCAAGACCCAAACAGGAATACAATTGATAGCAACACTGACAGAACCCACATAAATTGGCTGCCCCAGATGGGAGTACAGCAAGAGGGAGGGAGAGAGGGAGTCGGGTGGGAAGAGAGTGCTGGCGAGGAGAGAACAGAAAGAAAACAGAAAATTATAAATAGAGGGAAATCGCTTTGTTAAAAGTCATTTCGTCACCCTGTCAACCATATCTCTCAGGAATTGCATTCGTATGGAACTATTTTGTAAAACACAATGGGTTCATAAATCGGTGCAATAACATATCTCCAGTGCTGTTGGTCCTTAGGACTCGCTATTACGTTGCTCTTTAACATTTTGCTATTATGCTAGTCTTTAGCGTAAAAGCATGTTGTTAAGAATAACACTTATGGTTAAATACAGGGTTAGTTTAGGGTTACAGTCAGATACTGGCATTTGGGTTAGGATTGAGGTTAGGATTAGGTTACGGTTAAAGTTAGGCATTACAGTTCTGAGGTTAGAATTAAGTTATAAAGACAAAAATCACCTAAACATTCCCCTGCAAAATAGTGATATAATTGAACTTACAACCATTGGACTGAAAGTTGGTTGTGGAAACACAACAGCCACTCAAATTAACTATGTTCCTAACTACCCCTAGCGGATGGGTTCTGACGGCAAACAACACTTCTCATACGTTTACACTAGATGTAATCGTTAGTCATTATGGAGCAAAAGCACTAGACTATATTGGTATTGAATGTAATAGAACTGTTGAAGTGTTCATGCTGAATGTAACTGCGTTTCCCAAAATAGTTACATACGCAGCTAATTCCTGAGATGATGCATTGCACCTTGAATCCAGAGCAAGCATGGGGTAGAATGACAGGGAGGGAGAAAAAGGGAGACTACCAACTTGTGAGTGAGGTGCCATAAAGCTAATCTTTTGAATGCAACCAGTCCGGAGAAAAGGAGGGATGGCCAACCATTGAAGAAGAAAGGAAATAAGTTGCCATAAAAAGAAAAGTAGCAATCTTCCTCAATTTCCCCTGCTTCTAGCAATATGTAAAGAACAGAAACAGACAGAAGCAAAGCAAACACTTTGGAAATTGTAAACTCTGTGATCCGTATATTTTAAATGAATTACACGTAATTTCAATGATTCACACAGCCTTGTGTTTACATGGGCAACCATTTTGAGGCGGATGTCACATGGCAGACATTCCAGAACCCTTTCAACAAGAGTGCATTGGAATACTGCATGTACAAATCTGAAACAAAGCAATCACGTTGCAAGCCATTAATGTACAGTCACACCTGCTTTCCTAAATGCCCACTTTACAGGGCCCTCAATGTCATTGCTCTAATGTGGCGAGGTAGAATAACACATCTGAGGGCAGTGAGACAGCAAAAGACAGACAGAGCGAGAGGTTAAAGGGCGCTCGCTGTGACTGCAGCAGCAGGGAGCAGATGCGGGAGGAGTCCGATTTCAGCGCATCACCGGCTGGCCAGGATATCATATATACGACCTGGGCTAACCTTCGTTGGTCTGGGGGAGAGAGGGAGAAAGGGGAAGACAAGTCGGTGGGGAGAGGAGAGGTGCTGACAGTGCGGAGAGGCTTGAGGATAGGATGGAGAAGAGTGAGGAAAGGAGAAAACAGGCGATGAAAAACCTACGGGCAGGTTATAACGGTCAGAGTTACAAGACAGAAAAAGAAGCAGAGGGGGGCAAGAGGGAGAGCATGAAAATGAAAACAGGGCTGGAGAGGGCGGTGAGGTTGAGGAGAGTGTGCTTAATTTCTCACCATGGCACTCAGCTGGCATTCAACACTGTTTGCATTCCAGCTAGAGACTTTAGGACTTTTCATTCACCTCCCTCCCTCTCTCTCACCACTGCTTCCCTCACCACTCCCTCTTCCGTTCTCCCAATCTCTCCCTCTCAGGAATTTGACTTGTCTGACATAAGAATTTTACCCATCCTAAAATACAAGTTTCTTCTGTTTTATTCTCAGTAACCCATAGCAGAATCGGAAGATAGCAAGAAACATCCAGAATTGATGGATACATTATCTATACGCTATTTTGGTTTTAATTTACTATAATAACGTTTTGCTACATTCATCTCATTGGACCAAATTTGGTAGAAGGCATTTAGTTGGAATATTCCACTACTTTTTCTACTGTTGCCTTGGATCACAAGTCATCCTCTTTTTAATGGCTGTCCTCATTTAGTTCCCCTATTCTCTCTCTTTTTCTCTTCTCAAAATGCGTTATCCACAATAAAGTGCACCACAGTCGTTATCTCCAAGGAAAGCAGGGGAAGCCTTGTCAGGAGGAGAAAGAGAATGATGGAGAGAATGAGAGGGAGAAAAGTGAGACATCAGACAGGGTGCTGGTGAATCAGATAAAGCCTTAATCATGAACAACATGGAGGGGGTAAATTTATCCAGCAGGACTTGCTCTTTCTTTTCGCATTTCTCTATCTAACTCTGTCTCTTTGTCTGTCACTGCATCACTCACTGTCAGTCCATCTGCTATTGTCTGTTTCCCTTTGACAAAACACTACCTCTGGATCTTAAGGAATGGTCAAATACTTATCCATACCACTGTGTGATTAGCAAGTGGCAACTTATTTTCAAACAAAACTGAGTGATGAGATTAAGACAAATCAAGCTCTATGTGAATCACCCATAAAAGATGTGTACAAGATATATACCTTAATGATTAGACTTTCCCCCACATTCTTTCTTACCGCATAGTTTTGGAGCCAATCCCTTTTTTAGAGGGCAATACTATTTTTCTTCTAGATGTTTTAAAGGGACAGGTATGTTTTAGTATAGAACATTTATTTAAAAATATATAATTTTAGTGTAAATGAAAACTATATGTTTTAAATGTATGTTGTTTCTGGCTAATTGACCTAATTTAAGGCATCTCAAGCAAGAAGCAAAGTCTGTTATCCATCTGTTAGAGAGAGTCATCTAACAATTTTAGAAAAAAAGTGATAGTATAATAACTCAATAATTTAATATGCAATTGTGAGTGGCACCAAGTACCTAACCTTTAATGGCTGAGCAATTGCCATGTTCTAATGTCCGTTTAGCCCTGTATTCACTGCCTGTTGGTAGTTTTTGTCAAGGCCTCTAGAAGTACATGTGAAAAGCCCAGCATTTGGTATTTTATATAATTGCTCTTCAGAGGCTTACACAAAGGATTCCTAATTGGCATTCATTGATATGCTCTAATATTTAAATACCACCTGCTAGCACCATTCCAGTATAATTATGGTAAAATACTATTATATACAAACACTATTTCCCTCCAGTGAACATATATGATTCATAAATAAATAAATGTACATGTTTGTTACAAGTACTGTAAGATTAACATAAGGCAGTATACTACTTTATTATGATAACTTGCAGGCAGCGAGTTGCCTGTCTGTAACCTACTGTAAAAACAACATAAAAAATGTTTGCAGTAACAGTACCGGAGAGGATCAAATACAGTACGGTAACATATTGTACACCTTTCCTTATATGGTAACTTAGAGGCATTTTACAAACCTGTAAAAAACATTGGAAAGGTTTTACAGAGCAGGGTGTTGATGTTGTATTTCCTCGTATCTGTGTCCTATTACACTGAGCATACATTCCCCAGACCAAAGCACTATCACTGAGCAGAAAACCATGAGACAGCAGATCTGCCCCAACTTCTGAGAGGTCAAACTGTCTCAGTGAAGGATAGGTCAGCTAATCTCTTGAAGTGTGTATACAGTATTTTCTCCACGCACACACACAAACACTCTCTATGCGTGTGTTTGGCGCCCCTTCCTCTCCATCTTTAAGGCAGACAGAAGGAGCAGGCAGAGCAGTGAAGTGGCACGTGTGCAAGCTGTCGTCTGCAGTATGATATCAGTGCATGTGTTTAAATAGCCTGACAGACACACACTCCCAATACTCACAAAAAAGCAGAGTAGGAGGTACTTGTGTGATTCCTCCTGAGTGACTGCAGTGTGTCACCTGCTTCTAGAGCTGTGTGACGCAGTGTCTGTGTCACTGGTTTCAAAAGCATAAAGCTACTCCCAGCAGAGCCACAGTTCCATCACTGGAGTAATGGAGGAGAAAAGGTATAGGAGAATTTACAAAACATAGAAAAAAAATATCAACAAAGGGGAGCAGGGTAGAAAATCAGGAAACATGAACCCCCAAAATTAAGGTAACAAAACAAGAACATCTAGAAATAAAACGTATCCATGTTAACTTAACGGCGAGTTCATGGACATGAGACAATTGCAACAGAGACCATCTTTGTGATAGTCTTCACAATGACATCGAGATCTATGTCAAATGTAGAGGTTCACGATCTTACTCCTTCAGCAGTGACCATTAAGGTTGGGAGGCAGGAAAATTACTTCAGTGTCTCGGGAGATTTTATCCAATTCCATACAACAGATCTTGGAGCCCTAGATTGTTTTTGACAACTTAATCTCTCCAAATAGCAGAAGACTCTGATGTAGTCCGATCTGAATTATCCTAGATAACACACCACTCGGGTGTGAATTACAGGTCTGGCAGCGGGCTTCACTCAGGAAGAGATACTGCAGGAAGACAATATAATAGACTTGCATCTATAATAGACATGTATCTCCCTCTCTCTGTTGATGTTTTTTCCATACAGCTTCCTGTCTGGTTAGATTTTTCTGTCAATTTCTCTGTCTTTCAGCACTCCATCATCTCAAAGTCTAGACTTTCATTTCTCTCAAAATAATAAAGGTGTTAAGTGATGTTTTTGCCAGATGACGCAAAACCAAGCAAATACTATGCTAGGTATGTCATTGGAACCTGTTTAACCAGAGTATCAAAACCAATATGTCGGACATATAGTACTTTTAGGATGCATTCGAAAGTTAACTGGAATCCCAAATCACATTGGTTCCTTAATCCAGGTCAACACATCAGTTTCTAAGACCAATCAGAACTGAATAGTTCTGAGATCTAGGAATCATGGAAAAGGCTATACCAATACTTCTGACCTGCAAATTAAAATGTAATGTGTGATTTTGTTAAAAATAGGTTAGCGTCAGGGTTAAGTTAGTTTCAGATTTATTTTTTATTACTGAAAAAGTGTTACCCAACATGATTAAAAGAAATTGTAAAAACATTTCAGACAGAAAAGACTCTTTACACCCAAGATCACATCGGGATCGTATTGGTTCTAAAATGCTGTAGCCTATTATTTCCTAATTTTTAGATGGAGAATATTCTGAGGCTTTCTAAAATGATATTGTTATTTCTGTTTATATTTGATGGTAGGTTGTAGCCTATAAATAAAAATAAATAATTTAGTGCCAGATCAGACAGCAAGCAGAGCAATAGTTGTCAATTCCATCTGTATACCTCAGCGTTTATTTGTAAATTGCCACTGGTCAATGTGACCAGCAGAATTTATATTTAGTTGAGAAACTGGTCAGAAACATATAGTGTACCTTATTACAAATTACTTAAAATGCAAATAATTAATTATATGGATATTTTTTTTTAGACAGCACCATTGAAACAAAGCATTTGCATTTATTTTTGTAAATAAAGTGATTTTTCAGAAAACTGTCAGGTCCTGGCTCCTGGGGGTCACAGCCAGGGCCTGCCATTGCCTATCAAAGGGGCGGGAGGAAGAGCCCTTGCTGCCGTGGGAGTGGAAGAAGGTGCTTCCGTCTCCCAACTTGTGGGGGCTCTTGGACGAGCCCTTACAGACTAGGGACCAGATGAGGGAGAGGAGGATGGAGGAACACTTCGGCCTCCAAACCCAAAGGATCAGCCACCAGAGACACCCCCAGTTCCCTGCCCGGTGTCTCCAGTGCCTGCACCTCACGCCAGAGCTCCTGCGCCAACCCCCAACTGTTTCCCAGCCCAGAACCCTTGTGCCATCCATGGAGGAGAGGGCCGCCAAACAACTACCGCCACTGATTCCAGAGTGGCTTGAAGTGGTGTTCCTGCTGCCCCCGCTGGAGTGGTGGCACAACGAGCCACAGCCACCACCGCCTCCGGAGTCTGCCATTGCCACCTGCTCCCTCTGACCCATCCTGCTTCAGGGGCTGAGCCTTCCTCAGCACCAACGCTTCATCCTGATCTGTGGGAGGAGCATCCTCCTTTCCCAAACCCAACACTGCCCCTCTTGGCTGTTCCAGGTCTTGCGGCATAGCCAAGAAGGGGAGTGTGGGGTGGCACCTCTGCGCTGCTGTTTTTGATTGTCCTTAATTATGAGGCAGGTGCCCCACAAATTAACTCTTTATTTATCACAGCAGCTGTCGACAGCATTTCTTTAAATTATTGTTAATTTAATGTACTGCAGGTGGCTGTTTTTATTTAACAATAACTAGAAAAAGGGTTTGTTGTCATTTGACTTTGGTTCATTTAATTCATTTCTTTACTCAAAACTTTTTTGTACGTGAATGTTTCTGTGATGTTTGATGATACAGAGTTTGAAACAACATTTCTCTTTGAAAGTGATAATGATGTTGAGGTGATTAACAAATAAGTAAAAAATAAACCGCAGATAAACAGTATATTTGGTGTGGTCCATAATTTGATGCGGTGATATTTTGGTATTGTCATTTAAATTAAAGGCATTGCAGTGGTTAGGTAACTGTTTAGTCAGCTAACTGGTTGGGTGCTTTCGTGCATTTCTTCCGATTATATTAATATTTGGAAACTCCCATAGCTAACTACATAACTCATCATCCAGTTAGGTTTGTCTGTCAGACTACCGAAAAGTGGTCTTGCCATTAATATGTGTTTCACTAGTGAAGCGACAACCTGTCACTTTCAGTAGCGAGTCAAGAGGGGAGGCAGTATTGTGTGCTTCTCTGACAATGTTGTCACTTGATCATGATGATGTCCTAAACCTGACAAAAATATGTGCCACTTACTTATCATCTACTGTGTAAAAAGTAATGTATTGAGATTTGTGTGCTTTATACTTACTTTGTTATAATCACTTGTACAGACCTCAAATGATTGCTGGCTCAATCTCATCAAACTAGCATGGTCTGGTTCAACTAGGAGCCTATTAGAGAAATTGTGTAGTGGCAAATGCATGCTGGTGTCGTAGAGGAAGCGGAGGAAGGAGAGTGAAAAGTCAATTTGTTTTAAAAGTGTCGACACAATGGGAGAAATAAAATATGCCAAGTTACATGAATGTGGTGTGAAATTAAAGATTATGGGCTTTTTAACACAAAGTTAAGTTGTAATTGTAATTTGTTCTTGGTTTTTGTGCTTCTAAAACGTGTGAGAAAATATGACATATTTTGAGAATTCTCAGTAATCTACAGGATCATTCTAAAATTCTATTGGTGTCCAAAGGGTTTACTGCAAAAGACTTGTGTGAAATTAAACATAAAGCCTCCAGAAACCCTGTAGCCTCTGGTACAACTATTTCTTTGAGCTGCAACCTTCCTGGAATCAGCTGAAGTACAAGGTGTCAAACGCTCAAGGGCATTTTTAAGTTCAGGAAGGCAAAAACAAGACCCCCACTGAATAAGAAACATAAGCTGAAGCAGCAAGAATGGGCCAAGAGGATCTTAAGATTTATTTTTCAAAGGTGTTATGGACAGGTGAGATAAGAATACTTCTTGAGGGACCAGATGAATGCACCCAAGGCAGGATCATTAACAAAGGGCACCAGTCAGGCGCCAGTGTGATGGGGGAGGTGTAAAATGAGCTGCTATCATTAACAAAGCTGGACCTTTTCGGGTTGTATTCCAAATACTACATTTCCTGGCTAGCCAGAAAATACTTAAAAAATGACAGAATATTGACCTGGCCCCTTGCTCACCTGCCTTAAACCCAACGGAGAACCTGTGGACCCTTCCCATTAATGAGATTTACAGGGAGGAAAAATAATACACATCTTTGAACAACACCTGGGAGGCTGTGGTGGCTGCTTCAGCCAAAGTTTGTCATGAACAATTCAAGACAGTAACACAGTACATGGGTCAGAGGCTCATGAGTCATAGAAAAGAAGGGTGGCTGTATTGGCAAATGAACAGAAGTGTTCTTAAGTTTTATGCTATCTTGTACTTGTTATTTTCTTTTAAGTATTTATGTTTATTAAGCTTCAAAATATTTTGTAGTTTTGTTGCCCCAAAAAATTGAGAACATTTTGTAATTTTCCTCTGAGAAAGACTAATCTCACTTTTGCTTTCTAAAATATGTTTTTTTTAATGCAAAATAAAGTTTTGGAATCACTGATGGAATTGTATCTGTTCAAATGTTGAATCTATCTTGGAAAAACTGTCATTGCCTAATTATTGTGCACAGTTTGTTTTTGCTCCTCATGCTCAGGTTACCATACCAGACTGTCATGTTGAATGTATGGATGCTCTCCACCAGACTGCAGTATACCCTTTCCAGAACATCCTTGCTGACCCCACACTTGGTTTCCTGATTAAAAACAGGGCCTGGCTTGCTCTTTATTAAAATCTAGTCTGCATTGTCTATAAAGCTCAGCTTGTCATCAATTTGTGTCCATATATATTTAAAACATTCAGCCACTTCTACTGGTTGGTTGTTCAGAGAGAGTGGATAGAATGTCGGCAGGCAATTTCTGTTGATTATAAAATGATTTAATTATTATTTAATTATTAATCTATAGTCCACTAGTTCTACACCTTTCTAGATGTTGCTAACTTGATTAAAACAGTTCCCATCAAAAGTGGTATAGCAAAACAATAGCCCCACCAGGGCCATGTCGTCTTCATACTTAAAAAGGCACACATTAATGCCCTTCGATCTTCATCTCATTAGTGAACACCGAAAACCACAACGGTGAAAGGTCACACCCCTGGTGCATCATCACTGTCAGTTGCTGGTTTTAAAGTTGACCGTCTCTCAGATCTCCACAAGCTGTATTTCCCTCGTCCCTGCTTTACCAGGGTGAGCGAATTAAGAACAGCACGGAGAGGCAGTCAAACAAATACTTGAAGCAATGACAATGATCAATTTGAAATATATGCTGAGGTAGGTTTTTGGATCCAACTTATGACCTATTTTTCTGGTGTCCTGTGATATCCTATGAACACCTGAGCTAACGTCTTCGGTTTACTTGGCAGGACAAATCAAACCAGTTTCTTTCCAGGTTGTGTTCCAGATCTAATTGCCTGATGATTCCTGCTGCCTCTGCTCACAGACCAACTGGTTGTCCCTGTCCTTGTTCACCTGGTTGTGCAGCAGATCTGTATTCTGTCTAAACACCCTGGACACTGCACATCTGAATTTATTGCCCATTATTTGAACAAGCAAAAACATTTATGTGACACTAAAATGTAATGTACTATTTTAATATTCACCAGGCACAGCCAGAAGAGGACTAGCAATCCCTCAGTCTGACAGCGCTCTAGGTTTTTACCCTGCAAGAGGTTTTCCTAGCCACTGTGCTACTGGTTTTGGGCTGGATATATGTTATTGGATTTGTAGCCCCTGCTGATGTAAAAAGGGCTTGATAAAACACATTTTATTGATTGATAATAATTCTAATAAGCCAGGCTATTTTCTATTTTCTTTAAAACAACTAAAAACAAAAGGGCCCAGGATAGGATGTGTATTGCATACCAACAACAACAGTTCTCCTACTCGTCTCTGACTCTGTGTCACCTGGGATGGTGCTATTAAAAATGAGTGTGACTGGTTGAATGATACAGCAGATCGCAGAGGCTTGCTTTTGGCTCACTGAACTGACAAACAGCAAATTCAACAAAATGATTGAATAAGTGTACTTTTTATGAGTCGCTAGAAAGTAGTCATTGCTTGTTTGCTTATAAACCTGCATTAATTTCTTTTGAAAGAAGCCTCACATTTTTTGGACAGACATTTAAGTTAATGACTTCATGTTTTTTGTGAGATAAAGTAAAATTTTAGGTCTGTTGAGTCAGTCTGTTGGGTCTTTAAAAAGTCCCTACTCAAATCATGTTGGATCTTGTGTAATCAGGTCTCACCCAGACCATCAAGACCTCTACTATACAGCCTTTCCTAGGAATCGTTGTGGAGGTATTCAGATTCAGACTGCTTTTGTCCAAGAAACAAGTTGGTGGGGCAATTCTGATTTCTGGCTATTAAAAATGTTTGTACCTAATAAGGGGCTAAATTGGTTGCATAAGATAAAGTGCTGTGCCATTACAACTAGTAACTACAAGTAGGATACCAGGGGCACAGGTCAATCAATTCTACATTATGATTTTCTTTTACTCCCATGATTAAATCAGCACACAAACTGGTCCTAAGTGCTGAACAAAAGTACTGCAAGTGTAAACACTTCTCTCAGATACGGTTTACCTTTTTTGGTCATGAAATGCATAAGTGACCTTATTAATGTTTTTTGATAACAGAAGAACACAACAGGTTGAGGTAGACACTCACCCTATTTTTCAGTTTCTGTTACATCCTTTCTCTTTCAATCCCTTGCCCTAAAAAATACTCAGAAAGCACAACCTCCACCATACTTGGTATGTCAGCCTGTAGACAGCATGGGTAACACAGGAGTTAAATCATTTCCTGAGGCTAACACCTATGTCAACACCAAAAGTCATATCATTACACAAGGGAGAGTGAGTGCGCAAGCCTGTGTTGTGTGAGTGTGGCTATGTCCATGTTTGAGATTATGTCTGTGTTTGCTTGTGTTCTACTCCAGTGTAAATAACACAAGTTGAGCAGTGTGTGAATAATCTTGTGAAGATAGCAGGCTCCAGGGGAGGATGTCAACTGTGTGATGGATATTAACTACTCTACAGAACAAAAACGCTAACGGCATCCACTCCATACAGTAGTCTCCTCAGCTCTTTTCCATGCTACACACTGTCCCGCAATAAACGACTGCACATTAGCGAGGAATCTGTCTGAATAACAGGGCACATTCACACATCCAGCCACACATACACATAGAAAAGTCAAAGTTTAAGCAATAAATAAACTGGAAGTGAATTTACAGACACAGCTTTGTTCTGTTTGATGTATTCTACCCCCAACTCATGTTATCAATTTGAAAATACACTATTCAATTTGATGACACCACTGAAATCAATGCCAACTGTCTCAGAATTATCTTTTTGCAGCTGGAAGCTTCTAGTCCCAAGCTCTCGCATGTACTGTCTGGAGTCTAGATCCCAGGCTAATACCGTATACACAGTCACTCAGAAAACATTCACTCACTGTACCTCAGCATGGGCTCATCTGACTGCTGCCGAATGGAGAATGGAAAGTGAAATCCTCATGCTTGCTTTCCAGCGCGTCTTTCCCTCCCTCCCACCTCCTGTTCAGTCCCTCTCATGGCCTTTTCGATCTCTTTCTCCCCATGTCCTTCTGCCCAACCCCTTCCACTGCTCTCCTGGCAGAAGCTTACTGTACTGTGACACCACTATCCATATAAGGAAGTACAGCTAAACATGTCACACATAATTTACCCGGCAGGCTGGGGAGTTTACCTTTCTCAGCGGACGCTTACAACAGAGATAGGCGGAGAAAGGGGTAGAGGGAGGGAGACAGGCTAAAAGGGGAAGTTAACTATGATGACTTCTGCTTCTTCGGTGAATTTGTTCCCGAATACTAGAAAACAACGTTTTTCAACAGCTAGCATTTTACTGGCCGTGTCTTCTACTTGGTAGGCCTATACAGCACACTGAGGTCAATTATTTGCATGGTGCTCATGATCATTTTTTTACCTAAGGTAAACACTCTGGAATTACTTATAAATACCTAGACATCATTTTTTGGTCTGGCAAATCCAACATTAGCGATGGGACGATTGACAATGTTACTATTAATCGCGGTGCAAAATATAATTATGAAATTGTGGAAAATTCCATAATCGTAGATTGGAGTAAATCAGGATAATTGTGTGACTTCAAAAAGTTTCACTGACTGTTTTATTTTACAAGTGGAGCAGACATCTCATCTTTGCCACTCAACATCCTCTGCAATGTATTTACAGCCATTTTTAAAAATAGATTTTACTACAAAACTCACCAAACTCTCCATTGCAAGAATGCAATCTTAAATTACGAAAATACAATATTTTCTTCAGTCTATTATCAGCCTCTTCCTGTAGGAAGCGCAATAATAAACTTGAATGTGCTTCACTGTCCGCCAAGAAAGTGTCCTAAGGTCAAGGTCTTCATGGGATCACGAAATGTATTATAGCCCAGCCAAACTGTATCCGTGATACTTTTATCTGGCACCCAATATAATCAATCTGACCCGAAATATGCCAGGGATGAGGGATAATGACAAATTAATTTTGTCAGATAATTAGGATACCAGATAGAAATGTGTCCAAAAGAAACAGGCTGCACTAAGTCCCCTAAATTATTTTAACCTGTCTGGCAGTAGCCATAGACCGAAGTAGTCGACACATCCTTATCCCTATAAAACCTAGCAGCAAAATGCTATACTGGCTAGTTTCCGGTTCATTGTGCTTTATCATTCATTTTTCGCATACAGGATTTTTAGAATCACTTCAAATAAGGTCTGTGTTTAATGTAGACCTACCTCGCCGTTTTGATATCCGGTTGAATCCCGTAAGAACAAGATGACGAATGACAACATATTTGCTGAAATCACCCCTATAAATTCGTACATGCTAATTAGCAACATAGCATACATGTAAGATTACAATTCCCTAAAGTAAACTTCTCTATGTAATTTCTAACCGTAGGTAACACTGGCCAGCACGATCATTCTGAAATGCATGTGCTGTTGTGTTGAAAAGTGTTACATACCTAGCGTTCTGCCATTAGCAAGCTAGCAGTGCAGTAACAAATACATGGTTTTGTTTTACAAACAGTAATATTACTAATAGATTAGATTCAACTTTGTCATTGAAGATTAAAAGGACAGTACAAGAAAATGCAGTGAAAAGTATAAAGTTTATGTATATTACCAGTGGAATCTGTAGATATGCAATGAAGGCAAATGCAGTGCAAATGGCAATACTAATTGCACAATAAGGCAAAAAGAGGGCAGAAAATTATTACAAGTACTCAATATACAGCACTCCATATTGAATCAGCATCTCCATGTATGGAGGTATGGCATCCATTCCATTCCAGTGTCTGTTAAATTCCAAAACAGGCACACATCATTTTGCTTAATGAGGTACTGATTAGGTGATTTCCTGAACCAAAGCTAATTTATTGAGGAAAAGTATAAAAACCACTACTGTGGTCATCTCTATGCTCTTGCAATAGGACCAGCTGGATGGCAAAAACAGTACAAGTGTTTTGTTTAATGCTGGGTGTTTTGTGAAAGCACATTGTGACAACCGATGATGTAAGAAGGGCTTAATAAATTAAGTTTGTTTGATTGAAAGTAGTACCTCAAAGGTAATTTGAATTAAAAAAATACTATTCAGCATGACAAAAGAATTGAAAAGAAAAGCTTTGAGTGAGGAAAAGGATTAAATTCTTGCTTTACTGGCAGAGGGATACCGTGAGCGTCAGGTTGCTTCCATCCTGAAAATTTCAAAGACAACGGTTCATAAGAACAGGGTCAAGCTACAGACTGGCAGAAAGCGAAAATGACTGTCCACAGACCGAGATGACCATCAACTCATTCAAATGCCTCTCAACAACCGTAGAACAACATCAAGTGATTTACAAAAAGAATGGCAAACTGTGGCAGGGCTGAAGTCGTGCAAAGCTAGAAAAATACCCTTCCTCAATGAGAAGCAAGTGGGTCAGAATGCTCTGGATTGTGCAGCGGTAGAAGTTCACAAGGATATTGATGGACAGATTGGCTTTATTCAGCCTCCTCAAAAAGTACAGGCACTGCTGTGCCTTTTTAACCTAGGCTGAGGTGTTGAGGGTCCTCGGAGATATGGACACTTGGGAATTTTAAGCTGGACACATGCTCCACCTCAGTACTATCGATAAGAACTTCCTGTAATCCACAATGAGCTTCTTGGATTTCTCGGCATTGAGGTTGTGATTGGTGTCAGCGCATCATGCTGCTAGGTGCCTGACCTCTATCCTGTAGGTGTTGGTTACAATAAAATACAAACTTGTGCTTAGCCAATCAATGATCAAAATGAGAAACTACAAAAGCTGATTTGGAGAAAAAAATAATCAACTGTCAAACTATATATTCTTGCTGTTTACATTCTTTGTGGGAAACATTGACGGTTTTCCGGCTACCACAGGCTCCACATTAGCGGCTACTTAGCTTTCCATAGTTTTTTTGCTACATGCAGGCAAATATACTGAAACAAGTCACCTTGTCTTATATTTACTTCGTAATGAAAATGGCAAGGTGGTGTAATCTTACGCAAAACACACACCTTATTTGAACTGGATTTAAAAAATCCACTTTGAGAATATTGTATGGGGGAAATGCCACAAGAACCGGAAACTAGCCAGATTAGCATTTTACCGCTAGGTTTTATGGGGATTATGAGACATTATTTCAGTGAATTTATGTTGCGCATGCATTTTAGATCACAGCTTGACCAGTCTCAGAGTTCTCTATATACAATTTCGTATTTTCATGAAGACAACCTTATCTTAAAACGGAGCCAAGGAGAGAGTATTTCGCTCACACTCTGATTTATTTGTTGTATATGATATTGCTTGGGCCTGCATTAGGCCTACCTGGCCTGTGTGTGTGGTAGGAGTGGGTGGATCGATCCCAAAATATCAATACTACAGATAATACATCTCGTTTTTTAAGATAGATTCTAGCGTCAATAGGATCGATACCAGTTTCAGTTTCTCTTCTAAGGTGTACCCATTTCATCAAAGATTAGAAATGTCTGCAAACAATGCTCGTGAACACATCTTAAGTGCTTCTCTAGATCCACTGCTGTTGCTTATGATGATGCACTAACAATAAACATCATGCATGCAAAATGCACTGCAGCCCGCACCGTAAATGCCAGCGCCAACCGCCAATCCAACCCATACGTCTACATGTATTGCATGCATGAATGCCTTGAATGAACGAAAGAGGACCATGGTGTGAAATATAGATTATACTAAGACAATCAAATAGTATATTCAGCCCTTTGAAACATATTTAAATGATTTAATTTAATGGAGTTTAAAACAATATACCTCAATTTCTGGGTAGGAGTCTATTAGCATGGGGCAATATTTGCCCACTCTTTGCAAACGCACTCCAAACCTGTCATATTGCAAGGACAGCGCCTGTGCACAGGTCTCTTCAGATCACCCCACAGATGTCCAATTGGATTCAGGTCTGGGCTCTGGCTGGGCCATTACAAAACGTTAATCTTCTGGTGAAGCCATGCTTTTGTGGATTTGGATGTGTGCTTTGGGTCGTTGTCATGCTGAAAGGTGAACCTCTTCATCTTTCTAACGGACGCCTAAAGGTTTTGTGCTAGAATTGTCTGGTATTTGGAACTGTTCATAATTCCCTCCACCCTGACTACGGCCGCGGTTCCAGCTGAAGAAAAACAGCCCCCCAAAAAAGTTCAACCTTGGTTTCATCAGACCATAACACATTTTCCCATGTGCATTTGGGAGACTGGATATTTGTTTTTGCAAACTTCAGCAAACTTCATGTTTTTCTTTGTAAGAAAAGGCTTCCGTCTTGCCACCTTACCCCATAGCCCATTCATATGAAGAATTTGGGAGATTGTTGTCACATGTAGCACACAGCCAGTACTTGCCAGAAATTCCTGGAGCTCTTTTAATGTTGCTGTAGGCCTCTTGTAAGCCTCCCTGACCAGTTCTCTGGAGGGACACCCAGTTATTGGTAATGTATCTGTTGTGCCATATTTTCTCTACTTGATTGTGACTGTCTTCACTTTGTTCCATGGTATATCTAATGCTTTGAAAATTATTTAGTATCCATCTCCTGAATGATACCTTTCAACAGTGAGATCCCTCTGATGCTTTGGAAGCTCTGCAGACCATGGCTTTTGCTGAGCTGCAACTAAGAAAATCCTACTAGAACAGCCAAACTTTATTTGTGATTAATCAGAGTCACTTTAAATGATGGCAGGTGTGTAATGACTTCTATTTAGCATTTGAATGTGAGTTTGAATGTGATTGGTTAATTCTGAACACAGCCATAACCCCAGTTATAAGAGGGTGTGCACACTCTTATATGTAATTTTTCCCCCTTGAAGGTCTCAGTTTGTTTTTTAATTGATTTGTTCACATTATAGATCACATTAAAAGTGGAAAAAGTTCTGACATGATTAACCTTTGTATCATTCCTTTACATCACAAAAACCTTGCATTTTAACAGGGGTGTGTAGACTTGTTATATCCACTGTATGACAGGAGGTCCCACAGAGCGCTTATCAGGTCTGGGGACTGAGTATTAATGCGCAAGCATAGGCCCCGAGATAGAAGTTAGATTCAGGACTTAAGTGAGAGCCCCACCCCTACTTAGTGGTGGCACTAAATGGCCTGGATATCCCTGTGCTCACCATCTGTCGGGAGTCAGGAGCGCCTTCAAAAGTGGTGCATGGGGAGCAGTTTAAACACTGTACGTTTCAGTTGCCGGTCATGGGAGGTACTAGCAGGGGTCATAATCAGGGGGAACATAAGGTTGATGGGGACACTGACACAGGTATGGTCTATATTCCACAAGTTATTCAGGTCCATTCAGATCTGTATCCACATCGTCCACAGATCCTAGCAGCAGGAGTTTGGCGACCAGGACCGGGGATTAACAAATGAGGGGACAGTGGAAGTGCAAAAACATTGTCTGTCAGAGGACAGTGAGGTGTCTGAGACAGAACAGGCAGGGGCAATTAGGTTGGGGCGCCCTCAGAGTAGCACAGCAGGTAAACTGCCTGGGAGGTTCAAAGATTGCCATGACTTGAAAAAAAATGTGTTCTTCGGTAATGTTATGTTCATGCTATGTATGCATTATTGTGTTTCTTTGTTTTTGGTTCATGCAGATTCTGGCAACTGTAGAAATATCACCGAGATGGCAGGGTTTCGCAGGGGGGGAATGTGATAGGTGGTCCGTATCCTATTGTCGTGAGAATAAGGAGAGTGAGAGGTTGCAAATAAGACAAAAGAATGGAGTTATTGTCGTTGGCTGTGTTTTATGAAAGAACAAAAGTTGACATCGGAGCATACCTGATGAATGGATTTAATTAAAAGCAAACCACAAGTATAGACATTGCAAGGCGGTAGCATTTATAGTGGCTAAATATACACTGCGGCATAGTTATCTACTGCTGAGAAAAGGAAAAATGCTAGCTGTATAGCCTCGAAAAGGCTAAAAAAGAATCAGCTCTAAAACTTAAGCTTTCCCGACTGTGACGCAGTAAAAGCCTTCTCTAATGCCACTGAAAATAAAATACCTACTGTGAGGGGGAAAAACCTACAGTGAGGGTATTTTTGATCCCCTGCTGATTTTGCACGTTTGCCCACTGACAAAGGAATGATAAGTAAAAATGTTTTATGCTAGGCTTATTTGAACAGTGAGAGACAGAATAACAACAAAAACACATATAAAAATGTTATAAATTGATTTGCAATTGAATTACTGAAATAAGTATTTGATCCCCTCAATCAGAAAGATTTCTGGCTCCTAGTTGTCTTTTATACAGGTAACCAGCTGAGATTAGAAGCACACTCCTAAAGGGATTGCACCTCATCTCAGTTTGTGAGATCAATCAGATTAACCAATCTATCAATCAGATTTCAAACTCTCCACCATTTCCAAAACCAAAGAGCTGTCCAAGGATAGGACAAGATTATAGAACTACACAAGGCTGGACTACAAGACTATCACCAAGCAGTTTGGTGAGAATATACAAAATCAGCAGGGAATCAAACACTTTTCCCCCTCACTGTAGGTTACAACGCTAGGATTAGAAAAATAACAAAGTTATTCTGCTTTTTTATACAGCCAGAGCCCAGACGTGAATCCAATTGGACATCTGTGGGGTGATCTGAAGAGACCTGTGCACAGGCGCTGTCCTTGCAATATGACAGGTTTGGAGTGCTTTTGCAAAGAGTGGGCAAATATTGCCCCATGCTAATAGACTCCTACCCAGAAATTGAGGTATATTGTTTTAAACTCCATTAAATTAAATCATTTAAATATGTTTCAAAGGGCTGAATATACTATTTGATTGTCTTAGTATAGTCTATATTTCACACCATGCTCCTCTTTCGTTCATTCAAGGCATTCATGCATGCAATACATGTAGACGTATGGGTTGGGTTGGCGCTGGCATTTATGGTGCGGGCTACAGTGCATTTTGCATGCACGATGTTCATTGTTAGTGCACCATCATAAGCAACAGCAGTGGATCTAGAGAAGCACTTAAGATGTGTTCACGAGCATTGTTTGCAGACATTTCTAATCTTTGATGAAATGGGTACACCTTAGAAGAGAAACTGAAACTGGTATCGATCCTATTGACGCTGGAATCTATCTTAAAAAACGAGATGTATTATCTGTAGTATTGATATTTTGGGATCGATCCACCCACTCCTACCACACACACAGGCCAGGTAGGCCTAATGCAGAATAACTGTTTTGGGAAGTTATTCTGCTTCCCAAAACACATTAATTTGTCCAATCGAAATATATTCAAAAGTCCACAGAACGAAGGCTAAATGTTACCTCAGTCACTTTACTTGGTCAGATGGCCCCGCGCTGAGACATGTAACCAGAAGGCAGGGAAACTCAATCTGTTAACTGTAAGGCGCCAAAGGTAGAGTTTTGTGTGTACTGAAGGTGGACTTCCCTGGATGTCTCAAATGTTCATGCATCAACAGACAACCTCCACGCCACCGCTCTCTGGTATTTCCAACCGGGCATGACGACTGATAAAGCAATCTTTCACGCACATCAATCTTGAACAGTGAAGAAACACTTGCCCACACTTCGCTTCCCTCTCCTAACTTATGAATTCACACGGTCCCTTTTCGAGTCTAGCAAGCTAGCGTTTTTCTTTTCTTCAGCTCTAGACAACAATGCTGCAGTGTCTATGTAGCCACTATAAACGCTACCGGCTTGCAATGTCTATACTTGCAGTTCACTTGAAATTAAATCCAGGTTTCATTAATCAGGTATGCTCCAATCTCAACTTTTGCTGTTTCATGAAACACAGCCAATGAGAATAACTCCACTATTTATTTCTTCTTATTTGCCACCTCTCGCGACAACAGGATACGGACCCCCTGTCACATCTATACAGGGAAACCAACCCTACATTTTCCCGCAGTCTAGCTAAAACAATAAGGACAAAATGAGATTGGATTAAAGATAGTTTTCCATTCAACAATACCACTTTTTGGGCAAACTAAATTACATGACTGGACTTAGCTAGACTGATATACTTGAGCATGCATGCAATATTTCCCCACCATACACTATTGTTCAAAAGTTTGTACTTGCTTAAAAATGTCCATGGTTTAGAAAGTAAATATTTTGGTCCATTAAAATTACACTGGATTGATCAGAAATACAGTGTAGACACTGATAATGTTGCACATGACTATTGTAGCTGGAAATGGCATTGTAGCTGGAATTTTTTATGGAATATCAACATAGGTGTACAAAGGTCCATTATTAGCAACCATCACTCCTGTGCTCCAATAGCATAAAATGTTTGCTAATCCAAGTTTATTATTGCAGGACCGTGTAAGCAGAGCTAGCCAAGATGAGCAAAGGTTTGACTTTCTGACTGACTGACTGACAGAGTGGCTTACCAACCCTTGTTAAATAGCGTAGTGGTTAGACACAGACCTGCAACCAATAGGTCCCATGGTTGAATCTCCTCACAGTCAAATCAAATGATGCATTAAGATTTGTTCGGCATTGACAAGAACTACACTGGCTGCAACATTGTAAGCCTAAACTAAAACGGTTTATATTGAGACAATTTCTGGTGGATTTTGTGTGCCTGATTTTTGCGGTAAAATAGGCTAGATCAATCATCCTTGGGTTACCTTAGTGGTTAAAGACTCACATGGGAGATCTGGGTTTGAATCCTGTAAGGGCAAAAACGTTTATCCCTTTTAATTGTGGGCTGGCTGAACTAGGCTTGCCTGTTTTTTTCTGGTTTTAAATTATGTAATTATGTTAGCACTGCTGGAAACTATTGTGCTGATTAAAGAAGGGCCGGGGGGCTCCAGTTTTTTGTTTTTTCCTTGAAATTGGTTCCCAGTTCAGACCTAAACAACCAGGTAAGGGTAGAAACTAACCAATTAGTGCCCTAAATAATCAATCAAGTATAAGGTGAAAGCGAAAACCTTCTGACACTTGGTCCTCCATTGAACTGGTTTTACACTTCTGCAGTGTCTAGTTTGAGAAGCAGACATGGAGATATATTTCTATCACAGGGTTGCCACTGGTCATGGAATTTCTGGAATATTGGATTTAAAAAAATATTTTCCAGACAGTATTCTTTATCGGGTTGTTTCACACATTTCCTATATTGCGTATTGCTATGGGTAGGCTGCTTAATTTTTCAGCCTCCATTTATCCCCTTCACGCTCATCAACTGGCAGTCACTTCAGTCAGGATATACTGTCTCCTGTACCTGCTATCAAAGGCAAACATGCCAGGAAAATTTACATTGAAAGAGCATTGGCTACATAATAATGCCTTCTGACAACTGAATTTGAATTCAACATTGTCATAGCCTACAAAATAGGGTAAAACAGGCACAGAGTGTGTATTCCCCTAAATAAAATAAATATTTTAAATGCTGATCTGAGTTTGGTAAAATAATATGGTCTCTTGTTGTTTATGTTTACCAATGATAGCTGAGATATTGCTTGTGTTATAAAACCGACTCCTGATACTCATTAATGGAGATTATGTTCTATGGTAAATTAACAAATGCGTTAAAATAGAGTAGATTAATGTAAGTGTTTAAGATCTAAACAGAATTACTCATTGTTGTACCTTGCTTTTGGTGACATCATAAACATCTGTTTTCTGTCAACATCACCATTTTCAAGAGTTTTCTTATTTTCCACCCTAATGTTGACTTGCTATGTAGATTTGACCAGCACTTTTTTAGAAAACGCAGCATTATTAGATGAGTAGGACAATAGGCAACCAGGTTATTGTACGTTTTTTTTTACCCACAAAGATATCAGTTTGTTTTTCAATTAAATTGTTCACGTAATAGGTGACATTAAAGGTGGAAAAGGTTCTGATATGATTTATCTTTGTCTCATTTTTTAAATTACAAATAACTGGCATTTTAACAGGGGTGTGTATATTTTTTATATCCACTGTATATGCTCAGTATACTAGCTATTGAACTAAAAATGACTTATTAGGATTTATGTTGAACTTTTGTTATAATTCAGCATTACCTGTGATAATTTGGTAATATTTTACCAGTATATTCCCTGCGGCAATCCCCCAAAATAGAGGGGGTGATTAGCCCCAAACATGTTCACCACAGAAAAACAGGATTGCTATAAAAAAGTATTCATTTTTTTCACTGAACAAGTGGGTGACTTAGCTTAAGGCCTTCCTATTGACATATCAAATATAAGTTTAATGGTCTAACTTCATCTCATGACAATGTTTTCTAAATTATAAAAAATGTGATCAATGTATGTCAAAATAGTTTTTCGCAGAATTACTTGCTCAGTTGAGATTCAACAACATATTCTATATTAAAAAGGATAATGGCAACCAAGGAATGTGTGGAAACAAAATGTGTCGTAATTTGGTGGTTTGCTAAAGATTTATGGGGGGGGGGCCTTTAACCCAGGGAGGCGTTTAACCCCAAGCCACCCTATAGTCTTCAGTTAATTCATGAAAACTTCACAGAAAAAAAATCATCATCACCACTGCTGGGTGAGGGAGAAACTTTTCAATGTTGAAAAGGATTAAGATATTTACACATAACACAATGGGGTCATAGAGGTTAAATGCACACAGTGCTATGAATTGAAAATGAACTCATGGATTGGTGGACTTCGACAGAACATTTATTAACATAGCCGGATGAAAGATAATCGTTTATCTTTTCTTTTAAACCGAGGAATGTCACTGGTGAGTTTATTTTGCATTATTACAGGCACGTTACATTGGATTCAGGTTATGGTCCGGAAGGCAATGGGTTTCCCTTCTCTGAAATGTTGCTCTGGATGTGTTATTGGTTACAGTTGCAAACCACAATGATTGTACACTGCTTGATAACTTGGAGTTTGAAATGCGATTCTGTATAACAAGGTACAGTTCTGCGAGATCTAGTGCTGTTGTTGATGATGTGATGTCACTCATATCCATGTCTCCACTTCCCTGCCCTGCATTAGTGATTTCATTAAAGAGGTGCGATTGTGTTTGGATTGAGCAAGTAGGTTTGTGTGTAGGTTCAATGATGAGTTGGATGTTGCCCATACAGATTGATTTACAGAGCTATTAGTGCCCCACCATCAGACACATGCACAGGGAGGGGCAAAGGAGGGCGACTGCCCCTCTGTCCTGCCATTGACAATATGCCCTCCCGTTGGATCTTTTTCTAAGAATTGTCCTATTAAAAGCACTCCAACCCTCTAATAACATTTCAAACTTGATACAAAGTACATAATCATTATTAGTGACCTATAAGTGTGTCAATAACTGTGCCTTTCTGGCCAGCAAATAGATTTTGACAAATAGATTATACATTCAATAAAAATATTTGTAACCCTCCGTTGAACTTCAAAATCCCTATTTGGGCCTTGAACCAATGTCTGCACCACCCCTGCTTAAGCTGTTATACGAACTATACTGCTGTGTTTTTGTGACCCGATTGGAACAAACATCCTGGAGGTTTTGGTCTCGATCAAATCATGCATTTGCATTGCTTTAGCTAGTTCCCTGTCTTGGAAGCTCATTGACTGTGGCTTAATTAATAACTCGTTCTCAAAGTGAATTAAAAAGTTTGTCTATTTCTCCTGGGAGTGTAGCTATTTATTTTATATATTATTTAAAAAGAAAAAAATCTTTGGGAGGGGTACCATTAATGGGTTTGGCCCCTGCCAGAGGTCTGTGCATGGGCTTGCCGACTAGGGTTTTCGTGCCAGAGACGCCACTGACAGCAAATAAGAAATTAATAAGTGCAACTGTCAAATATAAATCACTGTCAGGAAATATGAACAGTTTTACAAACATATGTCAAAATCCAAAAACAAATGATGAATTGTTGACAAAAAGAAAGGATGATTAGCAAATAAATGTACAACCATGTTTTTATGTTGAATCATGTTTTTGTGAATGTTACAGCATTTGTCACCTGCATTTTACAGATTTGTGAGTTACTCCACATATTTGTGAGGGCCGCTACCTATTTGTGAATTGCTTTGCATATTTGTGAGTCACATTTTACAGATCAGTTCCATACGGATTCTCCTTAGTTCTGGTTAGGATTCGGCTCCTGAACTCCTGTATTTCAAAAGTATTTTCAAAATAACACAGCACATAATAATGTGTATAAAGTTTTGGACAATAAATATGTTTGCCCATTTTACAATTCAGCATATATTTATGTAAGGCTGTATTTCAACAGCTCACCAGCATTGTGTGTAATTTCGAAACAATCAAGAAAACATTGACTTTGAACAGGTGACTTTTAAGTTTACATCATCCAGTTAGCTTACTGAATATTGCCAGTCTGAATTGTAAAATGAGTTAACATAAATCATACCCTTTTATGTTTTGACATATGAATCAAGGCATTCAAATGACATGCAAACACTCCATGTGAATCTCAATCTTGCCCCTATACAACTGTTCTGATTGCTCTACGTGGTCACCTGTTTCTGATAAAACTTTTAGGTTGACTTCCATAGAATGATCAGAGGCCAAATAAATGCATAAACTTTGGGACAGTCTAATGACATGAATGATGCAATTCATGGTCAACTTTTAATTAATAAAATGTGCAAATAAATGAACAAATCCTGCCAATCTTATAATAAGAAATCATAAGATATCAATTACAAAATCCTTACAATTTTTGCATTTCATTTAGGAGAAATTTAATTTTTTCTACCTGTCAAGTCCTAAAGTCAGATGTAAACAAATGGACGTCACATTAGGTAGACCTGTCTATTATTTCATGTGAAACTTTGAATGCTCCAAAATAATGTTATGCCTTATGGAATTCCACTTTGCGTGTGGAGACCACAAGATTTCACAATCCCTCAAAGAGGCCACTGGAGGGTCTAATTATCCCCTACACCCTTGATCATTTTAACTTCCTCAGCAAGTGGCATACTTGTGCAAATGTCGGAGACCTGCATGAATGCACAAATGGAGGACCAAGGCTCGAGTGGAGTCAGGAGGGTTAATTTGGGATTTAATATTTGATTGTGATACTTATAACAGTGCAGATAATACTGTTCACCAGCTACTTCTGGCAAACCGCTATTTTCCTTTATCTATAAAGAATGGCAATACATTTCCAACAGACGCTGGTATTGGTGGAAACCTGCACTCCTCCACACACTCACTATCATACACATATAAAAAATTACAGCCATGCTATATTCTGCAGTGAGAACAAACACAGGCGCAGACAAAAGCAGCTGTACCTTGTGGTGTTCAGCAGTATGTGTGTGTGTGTGTGTGTGTGTGTGTGTTTGTTCAGGTTGACTGTTGAGGTAAAGCCCCCAGAGGTCTGTGATTCTTCTACACTCCTGTCACACACAGAGCATTCTGTCTGGAATCATTCAACTGCAGCCGTACACTCATACGTAGCGCACACATCTAGCGCAAATGCACAAATATATTTTCTTCTGAAAAGTCAAAGGTATCTTCCTCACCTGTCACTCATGGACGCCCTAAAGCACAATGTAATGAAGAAAAAGAAGGGAAAAGGTTTTCAATGAGGAAATGAAAAAGACTAAAAGTAAAAGTAAAAAAGAAAGAATGTGGCAAAATTCATGTATTCACCAGGGAAGGAGCAAAAGCTAGTAAGTGAGAACGAAAATAAATATTGATTGAAACAGGTTTGGGGAAAAAAGATGGTTAGGAGAGAGAGAACTTTTTTTTGGAAGGTATACGCCAACTGAAATGTTCTCAGCTCATGGAGTTTGATTGCACCCCCAGATAATGTGCCAGTTTTAAACAATGGCTTTAAAAATACATGCCTATTGATGTTTCTTTGCGCAGGACGGAAGAAACGTCAGTGCGTTTTTATCCTCTTCAGCACAGTGTTACAAGGAGAAAATAACGCAGCATTAAGAAAGACAGAATGAGGAATAAGAGGTGTCCAATATAAAACATTACTGTTACAATTTACAGTGATCTAAAGACAGCAATTGGCCAGTAATGTTCGGTAATCTACTATGTTTTTGCATTTTGTTTCAATGATGTTTCACTGACTAACCATCCAGTGTCACACACAATACAAATGGCATTTTTGCCTAAAAGTGCCTTATGCAGCATTTTCCATTTAAAATATATGATAATTACACAAATTTTTTGGGGGGATGGTGCATCTTTAAGAGTATACATCTTTAATTTTTTTGGATACTATCTCAAAATAACAATAATCTGGAAATGACAATAAACTTTTTTTATTCTGTAGGCAAAACTGATGCTTGAATTAGTGTTTACACACTTCAAAATACAGCTTACATCAACCACAACCTATCCTAAATACTCACACCATACAGGAGAAATACATTTAACAGTGGAAACAAGTAGACAGTCACATTCAATAGGTCATTCGGGAAATAGTGAGTTTTTTATTCAAGAAATGTATTTACTGTAATAATCAAAATAGGAGGGCACTCAAATACTATACTGATATAAAATTCTTCATTTCACAAATATAGGTGTGAGCAACATTGGGGAGAACAAGTATTTGATACACTGCTGATTTTGCAGGTTTTCCTACTTCCAAAGCATGTAGAGGTCTGTACACTTCAACTGTGAGAGACGGAATCTAAAACATAATTCCAGAAAATCACATTGTATGATTTTTAAATAATTAATTTGCATTTTATTGCATGACACAAGCTTTTGATACATCAGAAAAGCAGAACTTAACATTTGGTATAGAAACCTTTGTTTGCAATTACAGAGATCATATGTTTCCTGTAGTTCTTGACCAGGTTCTCACACACTGCAGCAGGGATTTTGGCCCACTCCTCCATACAGACCATCTCCAGATCCTTCAGGTTTTGGGCTGTCGCTGGGCAATACAGACTTTCAGCTCCCTCCAAAGATTTTCTATTGGGTTCAGGTCTGGAGACTGGCTTGGCCACTCCAGGACCTTGAGATGCTTCTTACTCCTTAGCCACCTGGCTGTGTGTTTCGGGTCGTTGTCATGCTGGAATACCCAGCTATGACCCATCTTCAATGCTCTTACTGAGGGAAGGTTGTTGGCCAAGATCTCGCAATACATGGCCCCATCCATCCTCCCCTCAATACGGTGCAGTCGTCCTGTCCCCTTTGCAGAAAAGCATCTCCAAACAATGATGTTTCCACCTCCATGCTTCACGGTTGGGATGGTGTTCTTGGGGTCGTACTCATCCTTCTTCCTCCAAACACAGCATGTGGAGTTAAGACTCAAAAGCAACATTTTTATCTCATCAGACCACATGACCTCCCATTCCTCCTCTGGATCATCTAGATGGTCAATGGCAAACTTCTGACGGGCCTGGACATGCGCTGGCTTAAGCAAGGGGACCTTGCATGCGCTGCCGGATTTTAATCCATGATGGCGTAATGTGTTACTAATGGTTTTCTTTGAGACTGTGGTCCCAGCTCTCTTCAGGTCATTGACCAGGTCCTGCCATGTAGTTCTGGGCTGATCCCTCACCTTCCTCATGATCATTGATGCTCCACGAGGTGAGATCTTGCACGGAGCCCCAGACAAAGGGAGATTGACCGTCATCTTGAACTTCTTAAATTTTCTAATAATTGCGCCAACAGTTGTTGCCTTCTTACCAAGCTGCTTGCCTATTGTCATGTAGCCCATCCCAGCCTTGTGCAGGTCTACAATTTTATCCCTTATGTACTTACACAGCTCTCTGGTCTTGGCCATTGTGGAGTGGTGGTAGTCTGTTTGATTGAGTGTGTGGACAGGTGTCTTTTATACAGGTAACGAGTTCAAACAGTTGCAGTTAATACAGGTAATGTGTGGAGAACAGGTCTGTGAGAGCCAGAATTCTTACTGGTTGGTAGGTGATCAAATACTTATGTCATGCAATAAAATGCAAATTAATTATTTTAAACTCATAAAATGTGATTTTCTGGATTTTTTTATTCCCTCTCTCACAGTTGAAGTGTACCGATGGTATAAACTACAGACCTCTACATGCTTTGTAATGTTTTATTATCTAAAATAGAGTTGAATAATTAAATCATGTTCTGGATACTATATTGTCAGAGTAACCTCTGGACTACATCCCTCGGGGGCAAAATTGTTTGCATTTAAATTCCCGGAGTACATTTCAGTTTAATATAACATGGTAGCCTGACCCTTGCAGTTCAGGCTTAAATTAAATACTTATCATACCCTATCTAAATAAGAAATTAGTTAATTAATTAAGAATCAGTTGTGGATCTTTCAATGACAGAAATTTGTAATTTATGGCAAGACAATTTCAAATGCATTTTTTGCATTCTTTAGGATAGATGTTACTGCCAACACATAATCGAAAATTTAAGAAATACAACCATCCACTTTCTGAAAATAAAAATGCATGAGGTGATTTGCATATCAATGAATTAGAGAATTGGTTTATCTTAATATAATCATATTTTTCTGCAACTGCATCTCTTAGTCAATAACAAGACAATAATAATTATTTGAAATGTATTTCGTTCAGGGCATACGTAGAAAAAAACACTTAGTCTCAGGCGTAGTGTCATGACTGACACTATCCCCACTGCCACGGTATCAAGTATTACATAGAAGGTCGTGGGAGATGAGGGCCAATGACAGGCTTTGGGTGCAGGTGCACTGAGTGCTCCAAATGCCGCCAAAATATTTTGGAAGAAGTAATGGTGGACACAGGCCTCCCTGTGTTAATGTTAAAGTTTCCTAAAAAATATATGCCCTCTTTGAACTTGATTCCAGGAACACATAAAAAAAATGTTGGGACAACAAAAGGCTGGTATATTTTAGCAAAAAAAACCTAGTGGAGAATCTCTACTTACTAGGTTGGCAACACGTCATGAACATTATTGGCTATAAAAAGTGCATCCCGGAAAGGATGATCCTTTCAGAAGTACAGACCGGGAAAGGTACACCACTCTGTGAAAGACAAATAGTGCAACAATTTAAGAATAACGTAACATTTCACAACATAAAATTATAAAGAATTTGAGGATCTCATCATCATACAGTACATAATATAATAAAATATTCTGAAAATCGGGAGAAATCTCTGTCCGTAAGGCACAAGGCAGAAAACCACTTTTGGATGGCCATGACATTTGGGCCCTCAGGTGGCACTGCATTAAAAACAGACACAATTCTGTAGTGGACATCACTGCATTGGGCTCAGGAACACTTCCAAAATAATTGCTTGTGAACACAGTACGTTGCTGCCTGTAAACACCACTGCACCTTTGTCTATCCTTTACAAAAAGGAAGGTTTTGTGTATGGAACAGAAGGGTTTAAATTAAGAGAGCACTGCAAATGAAACGCTTCTGTTCCTGACTCAAAACTTTGAGTCAGGAACAGAAGGAAAGTAAAAGGTGCAGTGGTCTCTTCATTTTTCTGGAGCTGTATACACCAGATCCAGAAACGTTGCAGCCCATTTAAGATGGACTGTGGCGAAGTAGAAAACGGTCCTGTGTTCTGAAGAATTAAACAGCATTTTTTGCGGGGAATCATGTACGCCGCAACCTCCGGACGTGGATAGGGACAATCCAGCTTCTTATCAGCACACAGTCCAAAAGCCCACATCCTTGATGGAATGTGGTGCAACAGTGCACATGGCATGGACGATTTGCACATATGTGAAGGCACTATTAATGTTGAACAATTATATAAAGATTTATGTATTAGACGGCAACAGATGAAGTTGGAAAATTGCTGAACGGTGGTAATTCTACTGCACAGGTGTGGTACCATTAGATACCTCATTTTGCTAGTTAGCAAGATAGTCAAGAAAAGCTAGTTGTAAGTTACTGCTGGATTGCTATTTCGCTAGATATCAAACTTGATTAGTGGCACAAGCCGTTAAAATGCACCGTCAAATTGTGGTTTCCTGTGTGGATGTCACATTCAGACATCAGCTGTGAGGTTAAACTACACCAGGATCGCCGTTACATGCATATATACCGCATTGTAATGGGGGGGTAATAAGGACAGGTTGCACCACAGCCCGGCATCATCATGCTATGCCACTGCTCATCACCTTACAGGAAGTCCTACAGGAACAGTTGATTTATTTTTGGCTAATCAGAATCACTTCTACTGATTTCAGGTGACAGCACATTCACTTTGTAATGATTTGGACTGTGATTGTATAGAGGGTGAACATCCCCTGACTCAACACTGTATACACCTGACTGTCCAGGCATGGGACATCATTGTAAATGGACGTTAACCTAGACTTTCAGTTCATTGACATGTTTGCGTATTAGTATTTGCCCCATTTCTATTTTTCTATTCCTCAATATTTCTTTATTTGTGCAGTAGTCAGGAGAAGTTTGACAATTAAAGCAGGAGCTTCATCGTAATTTTTCTTCATGTTAACACAAGCTAGCTAGTTTGAGTGGGTGTTTTCTTTGACACAGGGTTGTGGGCTGCATATAACATTAGTTAGATTGACAAAATGTGCCTTATTCTCGGTACAAAGGCCTTGCCTTTATAGTTCAGTCTTTCAGTAATTCAAACTGTACGATAAATGTGGAGACCTAGATATTAAGCTATATGAGGCTATCATTATGCATGTGGGTGTGATTGAATTTGGTCATGTCATTAGGTGTCTCCTGACTCATTATGTTTGTGGTACTGTAGCAAGTCTAGTTGACTAGCTAAAATGACTGGCATCGCCAGTTATTTCCCTCACCAGTGTTGCCAAATAGGCAATTTTCCCAAACAATTGGGCAATTTTTCATGACATTGTGCAGGAAAAAATCGGCTAGAGCAGGCTGATTTACAGATAGGGTTATAAAGTAAAAATTACGTTTGGCCGTTTTTTTGTGAGTCATTTTTGCAATACACTGTCAATTAAATCTGGCAACCCTGTTCCTTACAAGTAATCACTTGTAAGGATTACTTGTATAGTACCAGAGTACCAGAGTTGTATATGTTTTCTAAGCTGACCCGACGAGTAACCTGAATCGATCTGTTCGTGCAGGTTCTGCAAACCCTCGTCTAATCAAATTAAGAATTCTACAAATATCACAAAGTACACACTTTTTGTTTAATATTTCAACCAGTTTCGTCAGTACCCTCACACTGTGGAAAATAGGAGTTCATCTTTCTTTCCCAAACAATATAATAAAATACTTATTTCTTCCCACATATCATGGAAAACCTGGTAAACTAGAATTTGCTTTTATGCATAATAATATTGTGATATAAAACGATTTTCCATTGTTGTTTAACAGGAAAGCTGCATAGGTCCTAACTTTTCACTCATTGAATTTAGTGCCTTGGACCTGTTCAGTATGTAATCCTGGACCAGAATTGAAAGCTACCTGTCCTTTAGCAGTGTAATTTAATGAAATACCCAGTGGAATGTTAATTTGTAGCATGTAAAATGCTACAAATAAAGAACTACTGCTCCCTGGAAGCACTCCATCTTTTTCCAGCAGATGGGTCCAGACAATCATTCATTTACAACCTTAAGAAATCTGCAAACTCCGTAAGTGGCAGGATGCCAGCCATGAAGTCATCCTTTGTATTGTCATGTAAACAAAGAAATTAACATTGGGAGATATTCAACCTTAAACTGGAAGCATTGGGAAATGTTTATTTTGCTATTTCGTTCTAAGAAACAAGGTAGCTGTGATATTGTGACTTCTCTATCAAAAACTGATATATTACAGATTGTCTTTGGCATTGTGAAGATAAAAGTTTAATAACTGTCTAGAATAAAGAAGTACATTTTTTAGGTATTAAAATGCAAAATCACAGCGCTACTAAAATCTCAATTGCTAGCCTGTCTGCCAACTTATTTCATTTCATGGCATAAAAACGTATTTTTTTCTTTCATTGCATAACAACATATTTTTTCTTTCATTCGTGAATGACATTGATACAATAACTATCAATGAAGGTGACAATAACTAACTTTTTCATCAAGTGAAAAGATGAGAGAATAGTGGAATACACCAGAAACAGTCGCAGTACTGCATAACAGTTTTATTGCGGCCCACAAATAAAATTAATAAACGTCATTTCTCTTAATAGATTTGAACGTAGGTCCACATGAGGCACTGTTTGACCATTACGCCACGGCAATAATACGTTTCAGCAGTCGCTAGACAACATTGAGTATTGTGTTTAACTAACGTTTCTTATTAAATTTACATCCATCATAGCATCTATGAATTGTATTGCTATTGCCACTGGCTGTTTTAACGGTTTCTTAGCCAGTAATAGGCTTATCTGTATCTACTAACTCCTTATGAATTTTCATGAGACTTGAGCAATTGCTAGCAAGACTGAAGATTAACTTTTCCATGCCAGAAAAAGTCGCAATATCACTGTATACAGTTTTAATTAAGGCTTACTATAACGTAACTTCTGTATGTTGTAGCCAGCAAATGTGTTTGTCTATCCTGAACCAAAATACATTGCACGGATGCGTACTTCAAAAATCCATCAGAAACAGTCAGAATATAATATCAGACTTACCATAATGTAGGTACAGAAAGTTTTAGCCAGTGAAGTTTTTGTCTATTCGTACTTTGCTTTGCTTGTGAGGGATCTCATCAAAGATTGCACGTCCGCTTCGCTAACCTCTATGCTATTTAACAAGGGGTACTCTCAGTCAGTCAGTAAGAGACATTCGCTATTAGCTGGCTCCGCTTATGGGGTACGGCAAAAAGTTTAATTGTTTCCAATGCATTGTAAAAATCTGTCATGTACACAATCTATAATCTACGTCTAAAACATGTCTTATATTGTTACAAATATGCCTCAGCCATATGATCTGATTGAGTCTCAATGATTACCTTGCTTAATCCCATTTTCAATTGATGGGCATAACCAAACAACAGGCTATATAATCAATATTTAACAAAGGTATCTGGAGATCCTTAACAAGTTTAGGAAATAACATTGTTTAAGACTTTGCTTCATAGATATGTGCATTTCTTCACTCTCAAGGCACACTTTGTACAGCTCATGTAAAGGTAAATGAACAAATTTAGCTATATGCCATTTATAGAGGGGAATTATTGTAGTTAATCACAGTTTCTTATAAAAGTGGACTCATTTCAGAATTGTGTAGGGGTATTTGCAAATAACAAATCCTCATGGTTAAATACTTCCAAATATAATTCCTAATTTCTAAACCATTTTCAAGCCCTTCGGCTCTGGATCTCATAAAAAGGTTAATTTCCATTAGATTTTTGCATAATTTGTCTTTATCCTCTTTAAAGGGTTTGTCTTTTACAGTTAATTTATTTCATCCTCTTAATAGTTTCACCCTTTGTAAATATTTTCTTCTTAGGAGGACTCTTAAAATATCTAAGATGTTCTAAGATAATTGTTGGATTCTCTCAATGTACGCAACTTTCACACTCAGGGAGAGCAGGTTCGAGCTAGCGCAAGTGTCATTGCTCCCCCATACTAAGACGGAACTTGGAAAATAACAATTAAATACATGAAAAACTAATGTTCTGTCTCAGTTAAGCAAACATCTGAGAACCTCAAAATATTGTGGTACATGCTGTATTCATTTTGTGACAAATGTCATGGGTTTTAAAGTTAACATTTTCTAACATGTTCTCCACAGACAGCTTGTGTGATTACTGCATAAGCCAATGAGCCAGAACCACCATGCCATGGATAACGTTTGATTCGTTTTTAGATATATCGTATGTTCAACTCACAGCAAAATCATGCATTGACCATCCCATTACAGTACATAGCATTATTTGGAGCTTAGGCAATAGATTTCAGCTGTCTATGCAACATGTTATAATGTTTTGTTTTATAAAAGGTCCTGCATAGGTTTTTGCATTAGTCCAGTAACATACGTATTTGGCAAGTATGGTCAATCAATCAAATGTCTTTAATAAAGCCAGTTTTTACATCAGCAGTTGTGTGATGAAGAGGTGACGGACAGCTCCGTCATCTGCTTTTTCCCGGTTTCTCAATGTTCATGAAATCACCCCGGTCTCCTTCATTTGTCTTGTTTCCAATTGTCACTCACACCAGGTCCCAATTAGATCATCAGTATATGTTTAAATGTTTATGCTCCCCTCATTTGTCGGTCATTGTTCCATGTCACAGTTTGTTCCTCTGTTGGCGGTGAGTGCCATGTTTTTTTTACTTCTTTGTGTTGTTTCAGTTTATTTAAAAGTGTTTATTTAAAAATAAAAGATCACCATCAACTGCCACCTTTTGCCTGTGCCTGGTTCGTCCTCTCCACCACTACACCCATCCTTGAAAAGTTGTCACAACATGCTTTTACAAAACACCAAGCTTGAAACCCCATAGACCAAGCAACAACAGGGTTGAGCACAGTGGCCAGGAAAACTACCTTAAAAGGGTTGAAATGTATGAAGAAACCTAGAAAGGAACCAGGCTCTGAGGGGTTGCCAGTCCTCTTTTGGCTGTGCCAGGTGAACAATTTAAGAGCATCTGGGCTGTGTCCAGAGTCTGTAAAACATTGTCAAGTCAGTAGCATGGCCAGATGGACAAGGACAGGAGCAATCGAGGGGGATGGTGTAGTTGCGTAGTTGCAGCCGGTATTATCAACTACTTGATCAACAACCCAACCAGGACGACTTTGGACAGGGAAAGCTAAGTGTCTTTTGGGCCTGGTAGTCCTGAGGTGTGGTCTAATATAGCAGTGTAAAAATCTTTGGACTGAGACAGAGCGGTCCAGTGACACAGTGGCCCTATCCAAGGGTCAGCATTTGCAATTATGGGATAGATGTATTCGGGAAAGATATACGGGATACCTTAACATGACCTATTCTACAGTCTGTTAATCACTGCATTTAGTCAAAACTCCACTTCTTTATCCCAGGAAAAATCATGCAGCTGAGCATATGGATGTAATTGAATGAATGGCACTATAAATATGCTTAAACAAAGGCAAATTCAGCTATTTTGCTCTTTTTGTGGCTACTGCATGGATGTTGACTACCGACCGTGCGAACTGTGCAGTAGTTGGCTAGCAAACAAAATATTAATTTATCTTGACAGCCAGCATGGCAAAAGAAACATTAGAGATTGTAAATGAAGAAATTATATCCCCATTTACAAAAAAGTTGGGACACTGTAAAATGTGAAAAAATGCTAATAATGTATCCCTATATTTAATTGAATATAGTATAAAGACAACATTTCAAATGTTGAATATTGTAGCGTTTTGGAAAAAATACATGACCATTTTGAATTTGATGCCATCAACACACATCTAAATAGGTAGGACAGGGGCATGTTTACCACTGTGTTGCATCACCTCTTATCTTAATACTCTCTAAGCGTTTGGGAACTGAGGAGGCAGGCCAGTTTAGCACCCAGACGCTTTTACTACACTGCCATGCTGTTGTAATACATGTAGAATTTGGCTTGACTTCGTCATGCTGAAATACCAAGGCCATCCCTGAAAAATATGTAATCTGGTTCGCAGCATAAGTTACTCCAAAACCTATATATATTGTTCAGCATTTATGGTGCCTTCACAGATCTGCAAGTCTCCCATGACATGTGCACTAAAGCACACCCATACCATCACAGATGCTGGCGTTTGAACTGTGCGCAGATGAGTAGCCGCATGGTCCCTCTCCTCTTCAGTCCGGAGGAAACGGTGTCCATGATTCCCATGATTAGTCAGAACACAGGACAGTTTTTCACTTCGCCTCAGTCCATATTTATGAGTGTGGGCCCAGGGAAGGTGGCGGCGGATCTGCATCTTGTTTATATACGGTTTATTTGCAAGAGTTTTAACTTGCATTTGTGGATGCAGCAACCTACTGTGTACATAAACAAAGGTTTTCAGAAATGTTCTGGAGCCCATGCAGTGATATCCACTACAATGTATTTGATGACATCCCAATTTCTATTTTATGTTGAGAAACTTTATTCATAAATTGTTGCACTATTATACCACAGAGTGGTGAACCCATCCCTGTCCCTATTTTTGATAGACTCATCCTCTCTGGAATTATATTTTAATACCCAATCATGTAACTGATCTGTTGTTATTTAATACATTTAGTAAACCTAGTTGTAATATTTTAACTAGGTTTTGTTTTTCGGCATTACACAACTTACCCAGTCTTTTGTTGCCTCTGTCCCAACACCCAAAACGTGTTGCTGGCATCAAATTCAAAGTGGGCATACACACCAATCAGCCATAACATTATGACCATTGACAGTGAATAACACTGAAAATCTTGTTATCGTGGCACCTGTCAGTGGGTGGGATATATTAAGAGGCAAGTGAACATTCTGCCCTCAAAGTTGACATGTTGGAAGCAGGAAAAATGGCCAAGTGTAAGGATCTGAGCAACTTTGACAAGTGCTAAATTGTGATGGCTAGACGACTGGGTTAGCACATCTTCAGAACTGCAGCCCTTGTGGGATGTTCCCAGTCTGCTGTGGTCAGTACCTATCAAAAGTGGTCCAAGGAAGGAAAAGCAGTGAACCGGCGACAGGGTCCTGGGCAGTTAAGGCTCATTGATGCCCATTGGGAGCGAAGGCTGGCCCGTGTGGTCTGATCCAACAGACAAGCTACTGTAGTTCAAATTGCTGAAAAGGTTAGTGCTGGTACTGATAGGAAATTTGCAAGTACACACAGTGCATCGCAGTTTGTTGCATGTAGGGCTGCGTAGCCGCAGACCAGTCAGGGTGCCCATGCTGACCCCTGTCCACTGTTGAAAGCACCTACAATGGGTACGTGAGTATCAGAACTGGACCACGGAGCAATGGAAGAAGGTGGCCTGGTCTAATGAGTCACATTTCCATTTCCATTACGTGGATGGCTGGTTTGCGTCGCATTCTAAGAGAACAAATGGCACCAGGATGCACTATGGGAGGGAGGCAAGCCGGCGGAGGCAGTGTGATGCTTTGGGCAATGTTCTGCTGAGAAACCTTAAATTCCTTCAATTAATGTTAATGTTACTTTGACACGTGCCACCTCCCTGAGCATTTTTTGCAGACTATGTGCACCCTTTCATGGCTACAGTACTTCCTGATGGCAATGGCCTCTTTCAGCCGGATAATGCACCCAGCCACAAAGCAAAGCATCTTCAGATGTACTACCCCTGAACTTTAGGGTTGTTGTGACCCCTACTGAGTAGTTTGAGACACATCTCAAAGCAGCATCTCCTCATTAAGATTTACAAAATATTTCCCCATCTCAACACAGGAACTCTTGAGCTCTGTCAGAGGAACCATTGAGTTCTTGGTCCCCTTCCTGGCCAATGCCCTTCTTCCCCAATTGCTCAGTTTTGAGAGAGCAGTTTTGTACTTTTTCCATTTTAGAATGATGGAGGCCACTGTGTTCTTGGGGTCCTTCAACGTTGAAGTTTTTTTTAACTCAGTGCAATCCTTTCTCAGAGGTCTACAGTCAATTCCTTTGGAAACAAGGATTATGTATGGAAAGGGAATGTAGCTGAGCTGAATTTGAACTGGATATCAATACTTTTGTATAGCCTGTGTTTGGTCATCAGGGTCTGGGACCTCCAGCACTCACTGGACCGTTTCGCAGCCGAGTGCTAAGCGGTTGGGATGAGGATTAGCATCTCTAAATCTGAGGCCATGGAAACCAATGGAGTGTCTCCTCCGGGTAGGGAGTGAGGTTTTATCCCAAGTAAAGGAGTTCAAGTATCTCAGGGTCTTGTTCGTGAGTGAGGGAAAAATGGAGTGGGAGATTGGCCAGAGAATCGGAGCAGCGGGGGGGCAAAGCTCTCGATATACCGGTCAATTTTCGTTCCTACCCCCACCTATGGTCATGAAGGCTGGTTCATGACCGAAAGAACTAGATCGCGGGTACAAGCGGCTGAAATTAGTTTTCTTAGAAGTGTGGCTGGCGTCTCCCTTAGAATGAGAAGCTCAGTCATCCGTGATGAACTCAGAGTAGAGCCGCTGCTCCTTTGCATTGAAAGGAGCCAGTTGAGGTGGTTCGGGTAAGGATGTCCCCAGGACGGCTCCCTAGGAAGGTGCTTCAGGCACATCCGGCTGGGAGGAGACCTCGTGGTGGGCCCAGGACTAGATGAAGAGATTATATTTCGACACTGGCCTGGGAACGCCTCAGGATCCCCCAGTCAGAGCTAGCAAATGTAGCTTGGTTAAGGGAAGTTTGGGGTCCCCTGCTGGAGCTGCTGCCCCTGCGACCCGACAACGGATAAGCGGATGAAGATGAGATGAATTTGTTAATAAATTAATCTGCAGCCCCCTGAGGACTGCGGCCCCCTGATGTTATTCCAGGTTATCTGCAGCCCCCTGATGACCAGTACATAATATCTGTGGCCCATACCCCCATCCAGGTGGCCCATTCCTGTTTTAAGGGATTTAAAAGCATTTTGACTTTGTACTACTGGACTCTGACACTGCCTTGCAAATTCTGATAAGTATGTTTTCAGTGGTTACAGGTACATGTCTACCTCAGGAACCTCTGCTGCTATTCCTGCATTGCATTACAACATGCTACCCTACTCCTTCAATTTATTTGTACTGTACTTGTTCAATTATAAAAAGTTGAATCTAATCTAATGTTGTCATGGTTACTGTCAAGTTGTCATAACAAAGACATTGACAGGTTATGTTGACTCAGTTAATGTCAAGTTGTCATAACAAAGAGCATATAGGCTACAACTAGGGCTGTCACAATTATTATATAACTGCCTGATCACAATTATTTGAACCAGATCACAGTTATTTTTATCAACAATGATCTACTTGCACAATATTTTGATTCAAATTGTATATGTTTCTTTCTGAATAAGGGATTTTTGGCCAATGTTAGAAACACATCAACAAACTCCACGCAAACTATTTCCGTTTCCATAGGATGTTTAGCCGATGCATGCAGAAGAGCGTTATAGCGTTATATAGACTCAGCTCATTTACTGAAATGTATTTTATAGCCTACACTATAATAATGGCATAACATTTACAATATAATCAATTAAGTTGTTAATCACAATTATTTGTGTGACAATTAATCGTCAACTAAAACTGTGTTCGTAATAGCCTCATTTGCATCATTGATTATTAAAAAACTAGCCCAGGGATGTCTGCTTTGCCTTAGATATTTTGGAGTTGTATGCTGGGAGTTTTTGCGGGAGTGTTCGTGTTAGGTACCCATGTGGGTACTTGGTTTTTATGTGTGTGTATCACTGTATATGTGTGTGTATTCCACTTCATTCCCACATGAGCCCATTTGAGATTGGATGCCGTTTTCCTGACAGTTGTTACCCTTCCAGGCCGGGCCAATCTTCTTCCTCCCTCATAAAAGAGCTGTAAATATTTCTCTCTGGAATAATTTTTCTTTTTTTCTTGGCGATGCTGTGATTTTCACCACATATGAGTGCAATAAGCTTATGATATATATGAGAGGAACATGTGAGTTCAATAAGCTTATGAATTGTGGCATAGTACACTACAACTATGTAGTGAGAATTAAGAAGAAATATTTACACACAGCAAAAATATAGCAAGAGGATAAAGCAATAAAACAGTGGAGAGAACAATGTAGAGGTCAAAAATCCAGAAAATCACATTGTATGATTTTAAAATTAATAAAATGTATTTAAAAATCATACAATGTGATAAATATTGCATGACATAAGTATTTGATAAATCAGGAAAGCAGAACTTAATATTTGGTACAGAAACCTTTGTTTGCAATTACAGAAATCATACGTTTCCTGTAGTTCTTGACCAGGTTCTCACACACTGCAGCAGGGATTTTGGCCCACTCCTCCATACAGACCATCTCCAGATCCTTCAGGTTTCGGGGCTGTCGCTGGGCAATACGGACCTTCAGCTCCCTCCAAAGATTTTCTATTGGGTTCAGGTATTGAGACTGGCTTGGCCACTCCAGGACCTTGAGATGCTTCTTACTCCTTAGCCCCCTGGCTGTGTGTTTCGGGTCGTTGTCATACTGGAAGACACAGCCACGACCCATCTTCAATGCTCTTACTGAGGGAAGGTTGTTGGCCAAGATTTCGTGATACATGGCCCCATCTTTCCTCCCCTCAATACGGTGCAGTCATCCTGTCCCCTTCGGAGATAAGCATCCCCAAAGAATGATGTTTCCACCTCAATGCTTCACGGTTGGGATGGTGTTCTTGGGGTTGTACTCATTCTTCTTCTTCCTCCAAACACGGCGTGTGGAGTTTAGACCAAAAAGCTCTATTTTTGTCTAATCAGACCACATGACTTTCTCCCATTCTAACTCTGGATCATCCAGATGGTCATTGGCAAACTTCAGACGGGCCTGGCCATGCACTGGCTTGAGCAGGGGGACCTTGCGTGCGCTGCAGGATTTAAATCCATGACGGCGTAGTGTGTTACCAATGGTTTTCTATGAGACTGTGGTCCCAGCTCTCTTCAGGTCATTGACCAGGTCCTGCCGTGTAGTTCTGGGCTGATCCCTCACCTTCCTCATGACCATTGATGCCCCACGAGGTGAGATCTTGGATGGAGCCCCAGACCGAGGGAGATGACCGTCATCTTGAACTGCTTCCATTTTCTAATAATTGCACCAACAGTTGTTGCCTTCTCACCAAGCTTCTTGCCTATTGTCCTGTAGGCCATCCCAGCCTTGTGCAGGTTTACAATTCTATCCCAGATATCCTTACACAGCTCTCTGGTCTTGGCCATTGTGGAGAGATTGGAATCTGTTTGATTGTGTGTGGACAGGTGTCTTTTATATAGATAACAAGTTCAAACAGTTGCAGTTAATACAGGTAATGAGTGAACAACAGGAGGGCTTCTTAAAGAAAAACTAACAGGTCTATGAGAGCCGGAATTCTTACTGGTTGGTAGGTGATCAAATACTTATGTCATGCAATAAAATGCTAATTAATTATTTAAAAATCATACAATGTGATTTCTGGATTTTTAAATTCCGGCTCTCACAGCTGAAGGGTACCTATGGTAAAGATTTCAGACCTCTACATTCTTTGTAAGTAGGAAAACCTGCAAAATCAGCAGTCTATCAAATACTTGTTCTCCCCACTGTATTCATAACACTATAAATAGCAGCAGTTTAAAAAGAGTACTGTAAACTAGCAGCAATATTGGTTGTAGTACTTAAAACTGCAGATATGGCAAGTATTGCAGTAATACATATATTTCTTTTTAACTTGCATCAATTTTGAAAGAGTACGATGGGGAGTATGAACAGTATGGTGGAAGATTTGAGTATTATAGATACATATGTGTGGAATATGCTTATGAATGGTACATGGAAAGGGAAATTCTAATGTGCATTTAAAGTATCTGAAAGGACATCAGAGCATCTGGAATGTTTGTGTGTGATCAGTATGATCATGGATCGGTGTTACTGGTTGTGGCCTGAGGGGGGGAAATGCTTTTGAGTTTGAAATGCGTGCTCTGATGCTCAGGTATCGTCTACCAGACGACCACAGGGTGAAAAGACCATAGGCTGTGACCTTTGATGTTCCGTGTTAGAGGTTAGAGGCAGTTGTCTGTCTCACTTGTGTATTAGATAAGGTTAGTTTAGTTAGTGTAGTCACTTTGGGTTTGCCAGGTGATATGAGTTAAGTCAAATCATTCTTTTTCAAGACTAGTTTATTGTAGGGATCTTTGTGTTTTAGAAATAGGCGGCACCACCTCAGTGTTTTTTTCCCTGGATGTCTGTATGTCGGTTTGTCTTACTGATCAGCAGTAAATATATATCTATATGGCCATTACACTACCTCGCGTTGTGTCTTTGGGTTATATGTTAGGGAGGTGTAGGTGTTATGTTCCCACACTCCCCTAGAGAATAGTAGCTGGAATTCGTAAGTTTGGCTTTTGAATATTGCGCCCTGCTTAGTCACACGGCCAAACACTCCGCTCGCTGTTTTCTTGGCAACATTTTATATAGATCACATGATATTAGGCTATTTGATATGCTTTTAATCAATTTGTTTTATTTGGCATATATCCACTGGACATTTTGACCATTTGTATTTTCATCTGCCGAATAACTACATGTGATACCGACTCAAAGCTGGCAACAGAAGTTCATAGTAAAGTGTTCTAATTGGGATGATGTTAATGTGTGTATTGTGTGTCAGGGGGTAGGGTTAGAGATACTCTTGAGGGAAGGGGTGGGTTCTGGGTAGGTTTGTTAAAGGGTGTCCATTGTTATAAAAGCATTGTGTGTGTTTTATGTATAACATTGTGTGAGAGAGATTGGTAGACTGTTCCTCCAAAGAGTTAGAGGGGTGTTTTATAAATGGTATCATAAAAAAGATTTAGAAAGTTGTATGAGTATTTTATTTTAATAATTCACTTTTAAATTCCTTCCTGGGTGTTTCAAGATCTGTGTCTTCTATGGATATGCATAAAATAATGTTTTAAGTGAGTGTATACTGAAATATGCCTGCTAAATCAATTGATTGATGTTGTCAGTTGACATCAATACTGATAGAAAACACACATGCGGCAACAGGTTCTTTGAATCATAACTCTCATTACATCTTATGTCAGCTGACATGAAACGTCACATCCTGTCATAACATCGCACACGAAACCATATTTAGAATGATTATATTATTTGGAATTATTATTAAATATATTGTTATTTTATGACTGGTTATGACACCTATGCAAGTCTGTCAAAACATAACAAACCATTTTGTAACACCAGTCTTAGAAATAGTACTTCTATGTTGCATTTCATTATAAATGCTATACATCAATATAATCATGCACAAAGTGATGTCAGATATTTACCTTCCCCAATGTTTCTCACGATTGGGATGCCAGCAGTAGTACATTTCAGGAGCAGGGAATTACATCCTGTTTATGACCAGTGGCCAACATAAGGGCATGTACAGCTTGGTGATTGTCCTATCTGTTTTTTATGATTACGGTCATGATGCTTCTCCTGTGACAAATAGCTAACCTGTCATAAGTTTGGGGTTTGGACAGATAGGCAGAGGCAGAACGGCTGTTTGAATGGTAAACCATGTTTTAATGTAAAGAAACAAAAGTAACAAACAAACTTAAAGCAAACTTACAACTGGGTAGTAGCGCCTT